>JAODAL010006402.1:0-133825 GCA_025379985.1 Phyllomedusa bahiana | reverse complement strand
AAAGGGGAAAAAAAAAAAAAAAAAAAAAAAAAAAAAAAAAAAAAAAAGGGGGGGAAAGGGGGGACAAGAGTGGGGGGAAAGAATATAAGCGGGTAGGAGAGTAGGAAGGAGGGAAGAGGGGAGAGGAGTGGTCGCTGTTTGGGTTACATTTGTGAAAAACTATATCGGGACCAAGGATACTTCTTAGTGTCAATTAGGACATTTTCCCAGATCTCATAGGAAGAGGGTCATTATTGGGTCAGGGTTGCAGTTCACTGAGTATGGAAGAGAGACCCTTTTGGTATGAGCTCTCCTGGAATCCTCATTGTGGGTTTGTTTCCTTGGAATCTTTCGGGGTCTCTGCGGTTTAGCCTTTCCCTGCGGGTTTTTAGGTAATCTTCCAAGTCGACCTGTGTTGCACTATGTTGGAGCGGATGTTGAATGAACATAGTTTTCCCATTCTGGTAAAGAGACTGTCAACAAATCTAAGTCCTGAAAAAAAAACATTGGCAGGTCTGCAGGGGTGCCCAACACAAACACTCTATCGCCTCTGCGCACCATGTAATGAGAACGGAAAACCCCATCTGTATGGGAATATGGTGGTTTTGTAGGATAGATAAACAGTGGCTTGAGGGTCTGCCTTAATCGGAGGGTGCGCCTGGTAAAGGTCAGGATAGATCTCAATCTTGGCTCACTCCCATGTCAAGTTCTGTGAGAACCTTGCTTTTTTCATGATGGATTCCTTTACCAGAAAATGGTGTACTCGGCATATAACATCACGCGGACGCGTGTCCTCTGGGTTCTGCGGCTTTAAGGCTCGGTGAGCTCTATCTAAACTCTATAGGATCTGCTTCCTTTTCCCCAACAAGGTTTTAAAAAGAATTTGTTAAGTGTTTGAGGCAGTTCTTGTGCTGTGATGGACTCAGGCAACCCTCGTATGCGAATGTTATTGCGTCTATTTCTATTTTCTAAGTCATCTAGATGATCTATGAAGCTTTGATGGAGAACCTTCTGATGCATTACTGTGGATTGTAGATCTACAATAGAGTGCTGGACTGAGTCCCGAAACCGTTCAAGGTCCTGGACCCTGTTTTGGAGGACATTGATATCAGATTTCACTACTCTCAGATCTTGGCGCCATGCATTCTTGAGGTCCTGTGCCATGGCGGTTATGTCATATTTAACTGGTATTAAGGACAGCAAAGCCTGTAGCTCCGGGTTTTCCCTTCAGGGCCTGTATGGCCTCTTCTCTAGGCATATGGCTATAGGGGTCTGACTCCCTACGTGCTTGTGAGCTGTGAGGCAAAACAGCTGCCATTTGGGGAGAAGCTGATCTGTTTTCCAGAGAGCTGATGCTGGACCAAGCCCCTGCCTCCTTCCCCCTCTTCCTCCTAGCAGCGCTTATAGATCCTGAGGGACATGAGTCCTGCAAGCCCAACACCAGGTCCTCTATAGGGTCAGGGACTGATTCTATGTCAGCCTGCGACAGTCCGGCACTACGTGGAGGGGTGTGCGCCTCCCTATGCACAGTGTCCATGTTGTAGCTAGGAGTTGGGCCCGTGTAAGATGGCGGCTCGCCACGTGTCACCGCCACAACCCCCTGCTCTGTAGGCCTGTTGGTATGCATCAGGGGTGAGTTACTCACTGCGGTCCCCTGTGGAGAAGCCAGGTTTCCCCGTCGGGTCGGCGGCTCAGGTGATGAGCCTCCGCTCTCCTCGTCGTCAACGGAAGTGTGAGAGCGCTGCTTGCCGGGTGTCTCTGCCGCGAGCTGCTTCGGAGCACAGTCACCTCCACTCTGCCGCATCTCGTCCCGCCGTCGCGGCTGGTAAGCTGCCGATGCGTGCCTTCCGGCTTTCTTTCTCTCCGGCGCTTGAGGAGGCCCCACAGATCTGCTCCCTCTCTTCTGCTGCGAGCCCGCAACGGAATGGCGCGAGGACCGCGGCCGCGTCCATGATGGCGCCTGGTCTCCTGCAGCATCTTCACCCTCCGGTATCTGGGTCGCCAGAGGGGCAAAACAGTTAGAAATAGTAATTTCTGCGTCGCTGCCAGCTGAGGAGTCCCTCGGCTTCTTTTTTCCTCTTCCTGGTCCCATTTTAGCAGCTAAACCCCCTGCGATAGCCGGTGCACAGAGAGGAGCTCAGCTACGTGCGACCAGCCGCCAGCATGCCAGGCCACGCCCCCTGAGTTGACATTTTTATTGGTATAATTTTTTGAGGGGAAAAGACTTTTGGATCGGTTTTAAATCCATTTTTTAAAATTTTTACTTTTAACAGCACTCACCGTGCAGAGTAAATGTTAGTTTTACTCTGTGAGTTGATACGATTACTACGATCCCCAATTTACATAGTTTTTTATGTTGAAACCCTTCAAGAGAAAAAAAAGTTTTTATCGTGTAAAACAATATTTATGCATTGCTATCTTCTGAGAGTCATAACTTTTTAATTTTTCCGTATACATAGCTGTATAAGTTTTTTTTTTGCAGGATGAACCAACATTTTAATTGGTACAACTCTGGCTTTTTATTCCATTTTATGTGCTGCGGGATGAACAAAAATCGCAATTCTGTGATTGCTTTTTTTAACTTAATTTACATGACATATTTATAGGGCAGGTCGTTACACACACGGTGATACCACATATGTGTATTTTATTTATTTTCGATCTATTTTGGGGAGATTGCCGTTTGTAAAGGGGAAAAGAGCGGTGAACGTGTTTTTATTTCATTTTTCATGTTTGTGTTTCACTGGTTTTTCACTTTTTTTTTACTTTTTCACTTTTTTTTTTTTTAAACTTTTCCCCATGGGGGATTTGAATGCACCCCCTCCACCTCCAGGCTGTAATATACAGCTGGCATACCGCAGTGATCGTGCGAACTCTGTTTTAGAGTTCGCGCGATCCTCAGGACGTATGCATACGTCCAGGTGCGTGAAACCCCAAATGACCTGGACATATGCATACGGTCGTTAAGGGGTTAAACCAAAGCATTAAGTAAATTACCTGGTCTCATAACTTATTATTGAACAAAATATTTATTCTATGTTTGGCTGCTGAGTTACTGTGTTTCCTCAGTTAGCTTAATAGAGCACATATTTTTATACTAGACCTTACCATCTTCATGGCATCTTAGCTTTCAAGAAGAACCTTTTAATTTAATCTAATGTTAAATTCATTGTGTTGCCCTGTAAACTATATTATTATTACATTACCCTTTTCTTCAAGCAGCATCATATTAATGTTTCAGCTTCTAAATGACTAAATTGTGGCCATTTTATAAAAAGGGACCTGTTACGGTTGTGTGTACATATGCCCAGTGGTGGTATATCCATGAGGGCATGGTCTGTGCTACAACTACACCTCAAGCCATGATCAAAGCGTGAAGAAAAGAGCCCCCATCAAAGTACTTGCCAAATTAAATTTAGCTAACAAACCCATACCAGAGCTAGCCAGAGAGTACTCATACTAATTTCAGCTAATAGTGCCCCCAGAAAAATGAAGTCATTACTTTCAATAATAGTCCCATTGCAACAGGGCCAGACTGAGAATAAAAATCAGCCCTGGCACAACGCCCCCAGCAGCCCACATACAATATCCGCTTACAAAATTTCCCTTGTTCTCGCACCTCGCCACTTTCTAAAATAAACTACACTGTAAAGCTGCTTTCACACGGAGCATTTTTGGTGCGTTTTTTATGTTTTTTTTTAGTGCGTTTTTGTACAGAAAGGCACAGCAGTTAATGCTGAACATTTCTGCATAAAAAACGCATCAAAAAATGCACCAAAACTTCTCCGTGTGAAAGCAGCCTACACACAAGCAAGAAAGAAAAAGTGGTGCAGAGAAACCCCTCATCAGAGTCAGGTGCTTCACAATCCGGGACAAGCCTACACTAACAATACATAAGCACTAGCATAACCCACAACCCCACCAATCAGATCTCCAGTAGTCAGGTCACCATCACATGAATACAGCACTGATTCAACACAGAAGTAAAATTACCCCTGACAGCAGGGACTCACAGGAGACGTCATCTCTGATGGAAGTTGTTCTCTTCTCCTTTTCTTCTCCTTCTGGCCCAAACCTCCATGATGTCTTCCCTGAAGAGTTGCTCCCTTCCATTTTTTCTCCGTCCAGTACAGCATGCAATTTCTTCTTCTCCCGGTAACTACTCGGCCCTGTAGAATTTACCACAAATACATCTTAGACTCCTCTCTTTACCAGCACTTTCCTATCAATTCCCCAAACAGCATATGTTAGACCCTAAAAAATAGAAATTAAAAAATGTCAGATAAGTGGCATGTAAAAAGGTAGACCCCCATTAGTTAGGTAAACAGAGCCTTCCTCAATTAATCTGGTAGGTAGCTGGGGCTGCCCCCAGTAACTAGCCAGGTAGCTGGGGCTGCCCCCAGTAACTAGCCAGGTAGCCGGCGCTGCCCCCAGTAACTAGCCAGGTAGCCGGCGCTGCCCCCAGTAACTAGCCAGGTAGCCGGCGCTGCCCCCAGTAACTAGCCAGGTAGCCGGGGCTGCCCCCAGTAACTAGCCAGGTAGCCGGGGCTGCCCCCAGTAACTAGCCAGGTAGCCGGGGCTGCCCCCAGTAACTAGCCAGGTAGCCGGGGCTGCCCCCAGTCACTAGCCAGGTAGCCGGGGCTGCCCCCAGTAACTAGCCAGTTAGCCGGGGCTGCCCGCAGTAACTAGCCAGTTAGCTGGGGCTGCCCGCAGTAACTAGCCAGGTAGCTGGTGCTGCCCCCAGTAACTAAGCCAGTTAGCTGGGGTTGCCCTCAGTAATTAGCCAGTTAGCTAGGGCTGCCCCCAGTAACTAGCCAGTTAGCTAGGGCTGCCCTCAGTAATTAGCCAGTTAGCCAGGGCTGCCCTCAGTAATTAGCCAGGTAGGACGAGGGGCAGTAATTAGCCAGGTAGGGCCAGTAATTAGCAAGCAGGGCCAGTATTTAGCCAGGCAGGGCCAGTAAGTAGTCAGGCAGGGTCAGTAAGTAGTCAGGCAGGGCCAGGATGTAAGCAGACAGGGCCAGTATATAAGCAGGCAGGGCCAGTTTTGTAGCAGGCAGGGCCAGTATATAGCCAAGGCAGGAGCCCAGTATATAGGCAGGCAGGACCATTTTAGGTAGCAGGGCCAGTATATAAGCAGGCAGGGCCACTTATAGGTAGGCTGGGCTAGTATAAAGGCAGGTAGGGCCAGTATATAGGCAGGCAGGGCAGTATATAGGCAGGCAGGGCAGTATATAGGTAGGCAGGGCAGTATATAGCCAGGCAGGGCAGTATATAGGCAGGCAGGGCAGTATATAGGTAGGCAGGCAGGGCGGTATATAGGTAGGTAGGCAGGGCGGTATATAGGTAGGTAGGCAGGGCGGTATATAGGTAGGTAGGCAGGGCAGTATATAGGTAGGTAGGCAGGGCAGTATATAGGTAGGTAGGCAGGGCAGTATATAGGTAGGCAGGCAGGGCAGTATATAGGTAGGTAGGGCAGTATATAGGCAGGCAGGCAGGGCAGTATATAGGTAGGCAGGGCAGTATATAGGTAGGTAGGGCAGTATATAGGTAGGCAGGGCAGTATATAGGTAGGCAGGGCTAGTAGTTTAAAAAAAAATAAAATAAAACCAATACTTACCTGATGTCTCTGCTTCTTCTTCCGTCTTAGCCCGGAGGGGCCGCTGGCAGCAGAGTGCGGGGCCGCGGAGCAGGCGCGCGATGACGTCATCACATCGCGCGCTTGCCCCGCGGCCTCTTGGGAGCTGAACAGACGGGATCAGAAGATCCCAGCTGTTCAGCCTCGGCCGCTGCTTGCACCGCGCAGTACAGGCGGCGGCCGTGATGGCTGGGTCGGTGACTCGGCCGTGCAGCCATGTGGCGAGGGGGGCCTGTCGGCCCCCTGGCACAGGGGTCCGGTCGCATATGCCCTATGGGCAGTCCGGGCCTGCATAGCAATAGCAGCCATACACGGTATAACTAAGCCAGCCAAAGTACACATATGTCACCCGCATCTGCACTGCTGAGCCCCCAGGACCAAAAAGTTGCATTCATGCAGAAGTAATGTGAGGGTTGTGATCACTAGTCACTACTGATTAAAGGGGTAAGTGATCATGCCACTGCTTTGTATTCTGGGAAAAGTCAGTCTAAAGAGAGTCATCGGAGATCAGTAAGACTGGCCCACAAATACAACAGTGAAGGCAATGTATGCTTACATAGCAGTGCAAACGTTCGACAATCAGAAAGAAATGATACAACATTGATAACAGAAAATTAACATAAATAGGCATCTGCAGTTAATGATGTAAGAAATTTCACTTGAAATGACACTTTTTGTTTTTGTAAACCAAAAGCCTCTTAACATGCAGGGTAAATAGATTATAAAATAATAGCAGGGGATTACAGATCACAGCCTGGTGTCATACTAATCCCTCACACAGACTATTACATGCTACTGACATAAGCATGGCTAGAATTCAGAGCAGCACTGAAGAGATGACATATGGTAGCATTTTAAGGAATTCTTAGTGATTTGTCCCCATATAAATGCATGTTAATATGTATATTTTATATTGTATGATTTCATTTAACCAAAATTTTGCATAAATTGTCCTCTAAGTTAGAACATTCCTATGCCTAAATTTCCAACTCTTTACCAGATGTAGTGCCATAGGTGTTGGATGCAGACCATACATGGGGTAAAGGGTACTGAATACGGACAATATGAAGATGGTCACCCAGCAAGCTAAGAAACCACCGTGCAATGGCCAATACTTCTTTTGACTGCTGAGAAACAGAAGGATCAGTTTCCTTTTACAGGCAAAAAAAAAGGAAAATCTTAAAATATAAGTAGTCTAATTAACTATAGGTGCTAAAAGGATGTGTAAAACACCTTTTTCAATAATCTAGTAAGAAATTCTAAGTTAATAGTAGGAGTCCCCCACTTGGGACCCTCATTTAAGGTGGATAATTGTTTCAAACTTTGTCCCTCACTCTGGAGGGCCTAATATATTTATACATAAAAAGGCCAGCCCATTGAACACTTATCATAAATTACTCCTGAACACTACATGGTCCATCTTCTGATGATCTTATTGTCAGAAGACCCTTCTAATAAAAAATGATTTTACAAAATGGATAACCTCTTTAAAGTGGCAAACTAAGTATATAAATGAGTCAGATTATTACACAAATTTTTCCACTTCATGTTTTCCATACATTTTACTAGAAAATTAGGTAAAAACACAGACAAAAAATGGGACATTACTTGCTAAAAAAACACAACAATTTTTTGGGCCATATTCACAGCTCAATGGCTGGACTAGACTGAACCCAGTAGCAGGCATCTCTGGCCTATATGCTACCTGGGAAAAATTAACAGGTGCAGCTAGTTACTGAGCAGCAGCTCACAAACCCCACTGCTAGGGGAACAATTAGATGATAAAAAATTGCCCATTAACTTAATACCTGTTCACACCAGCATACAGAAAAGCCACAGTATAATGCATAGTGAGATTGCACAAATGCAAAAATACCAATAAAACAACCGCTCACATATCCTCAATGCATGAGGGGGGTGGTTACTGGTACTACAATTGCATATAAGTAAGGTGATACAGAAGGGTACCATAAATACAGATACGTGTAGTACACCATGCTGGCTTACAACCTATTAGTGACACCCATACTATTAGAGTAGGCGGGCTGCCCATCACTTTCTGGGTGTCCAACACAAAACACTTTTCTGCATGCTGGTGTGAACAGGTATTAAGTTAATGTGCAGTTTTTTTATCATCTATTTGTTCCCCTAGCAGTGGGGTTTGTGAGCTGCTGCTCAGTAATTAGCTGCAGCTGTTAATTTTTCCCAGGTAGCATATAGGCCAGAGATGTCTGCTACTGGGTTCAGTCTAGAAAATTAGGTCAATTAAATCCAGCCCTGGCACTCGCTAAGTCAAGACTTTCAGTTTGTCCCAAACTTTTTGGCAGAAGATATCCCAAAAGAAACTATGCTAAGTATCCATATTTAATGAGGACCTGTGATATCTCTTCCTCCTAATTCCCTACCAACCTGTCAGATAGGTGTTATGAATTGGAGGTCTGTCCCTGCACACTCTAACATTGTTCAATCACAGCTGACAGACACATGCCATGAAAACTGTAATGGTAACACCTAGATGACCGATTCAGTAATACATTTCTAGAAGGGAAAACAGAGAAACAGCACAACAGACAGTTATAAAGAAAATGCTGCAGAATTTTTATTTCATGGGCAACATTGGAAAGTATTTTACTAAAACAGACATGTCAAGAGATGTCACAGGTCCTCTTTAAAGAAGATGTGAATGGTAGAGTAGATAAAACCTGTATAAGAGAAAATAATGTCAGATTTTAAATGATATATTGTAGCCAAAATACTTAAAAAAATAAAAAATGCAGAAAAGTAGCAAAGAGCCAAGTAAATATAACCCCATCTGTTTTTTTCTGAAGCGACGTCTGCTGCATAATCCTAATGTTCATAATCTTATAAGAACCAACATGTCGAGCGATTATGCCATAAGTACTATTTAATACAGCCGTTCACACAAGATACTTGCACACAATTCTACTAGATTATTTTATGAGCACTCCCCTAACCTCCGTGACATTTATTGTCAGGGAACAAACTGATAGATTATACCTGGCTCTGTCCCGTTGCTGGCCAACTTATTGTTAGAGCTATGAATAATTAAATCTTGAAAGATAGAGTTAGTCTATGATTTCATCCGCGCAGAAGAGAACATATTTTAATGAGCAATGAGAGTCCCGCGTGTTACTGTACAAAATAGCTTTATTCTTCTCAGTGTTCGTTAACAAATAGTCGCTGGTAAATTATTTTACAGGACACAGGTTCTCCAAGCAGATTCACGTGTCAATAAAAATACGATTATCAGTCGTTTGCCTGCATGCAAAATGAAAACGATATCACAGCGAAATAGAAAGAAAAAAAATGAGCTATTTCTTTCATTTCACAGAATTGTATAATGGCAGGGAAAGGTTAACACTTATGCATAATTTCTTTTGGGAAGCAGAAGTAAGATCAAATTGGAATGCTGGATAAAAGGACTTTATATGTTTCTTAAAGGAAAAATAATGGTTATTTGAGCAAGATTATAGTTCTAGATTAGGAAAATTGAGAGCTTTCTTAGCAAAAGGCTTCTGCCTGTGAACGGCTGCTCTTTCATGGAGGTATTCTAAAGGAAGATGTTATCTCTTAGTATCTCAATAGAATGCCTTTCACCGACTTAAGTGGAAGTCAAATCTGCATTACAAGGGTGGATTGCTAGAACAGAGATATAATTTGCAGGAAATGCAAAATATCTTATCGGGGTGATGGAGGCCTTTTTTTAGCACAGTTACATGTTAATGACATCAACATTTCCACTTCATACAGTCACATGCAATGCAGAAAACACCACTTAAAAGGAAAAAAAATGTCATGTGGAAAAGCTTTATATGCCGCCTCAGTGTGATTTGTGTATGTTTATTTGGTAACATCTTCATTTTGATTGTATGTATATAATAAAAGCTTAAGAATTTACAGCACATGAGTCAAACACTGCACTGAAAAAATGAAGGGGGTTTTCCAGGACTTTAACATTGAAAGGTCATCAAAATCAGATTGGTGGAAAACCAACTCCCAGTACTCCAACTGATCCGAATATAGAAAGGACCACAGTTCTCTGTACATTATGTAGTGGCTGTGCCTTGTACTGCAGCTCTTAGTACAAAATGTACAGAGCTGTGACTGGTTAAACAATGAAGAGGCTGCAGCGATCACCGGAGCACCGTGCGCCCTTCAACTAGCTAATTGCAGAGGGTTCTGGAAGTTGTTTCTGTACTGATCAGACATTGATAGCTATTCTATTGATAGGTCATCAATATTAAAGACCTTTAACAAAAATTAAATAATATACATTGAAATTTTACCCAACCAGGGGCATAAACAGAGAATCAACAGATCATGTATGCAACATAAAAATGACATTATAAAATTAAGTACAAAATGTATGAAATTCACATAATTAGTTTAAAATATGATGAATGCTATTGAGGATGACAAATTATAATCTTGGAAAATATCACTTCCAGGGTTAACATCTTGTTCTGTATTTTTCTCTTATCACACTAGACCAAAATGCACCACTTTCAGGGAACCGCTGTCTCCATGGTCCTGAAATATCAAATTCAAGCATTTAGTTCATCAAGGAAACCACTGCGGTAACAAATACATACATCAAATGCCTGAAATCTATGACACTTTCAACAGTCAAATTCTGGACTGGTTAAGGGAATTTCACATTTCTTGCAGGTGTCTTCTTTACATTTGCACAATAAAAGAGCTGTAATTGGCAGTTCTTAGCTGCTGATGGTGATACTTACAAGGAATTTTAAGGGAATTTTTTTTTATTCTATTTTCACATCGCTTTATTGATAACTGTATTATATCAATAATTAATGTACTTCCTCTAAAATCATTTTCCTAACATGATATAAAAACATACTTGAAAAATTAGGTAGTCTAAAACATAAACCCTTTTACCTTAATTTCCATCAATTAATTTTAATTGAGAATTTAACTTGAACCATTTGTTTCATTACATGTTAATGCTAGCTGCAAACAAATGTCATATGGGTGTATATTTTGTGTGCCATTTTTGGGGGTTGATACAGCAGGATTTCAGCAAGTACTTAAATATTTTAGACATTACTAATAATAAAAGTTATGTTTTAGATTTACATCCTATTTTTCGGTTGGTTGTCATTACTACAGCCAAATATTCTAGCTGGGCAGTCTAATGATTCGATCTCACAATATCATCAATCCCTATAATGCTTTTGCCTGGAGACTTGTGGACTGGGAAATTTGGCGGTAACTTCCTAGTATGTTTTTATGAAAAAAAAAACAAAAAACCTTTCTCCAAGCATGAGCGGTCCTACAATGGATTGTAACATTAAAGTTAGTTTAATAATTTTCAAAATTACATTGAAAAGTAAAATGCTGTCATCTATATGCTTGGATTATGAGTCAATATCAAGACAAACTTTAAATTATACCAAATAAATTTTGGACTACCCCTCTCTTTTTAACTAAAGTTCCACACAACTTTGAAAGATTAGCAATTATTACTTTTATCTTTAAATACAATTTTGAAAATATATAATTTTAATCATGAATGAAAAACTGGATCGCTTCATAATAACAGACTTTAATATCACTTCACAATACTAAATAAACTACTTGTATAAAATTTTATTTACAGTCACGCAAATGTGACTCCTAGTAACGTTTCTCAAATAAATGCAAAATGTCACAAAGATACATATAAGCATACCTCTCCCGCCATATCCTCTTCCCCTATAAAAATAAACAAACGCAACTGTTTTAATGGCTGATATTACAAATCATAAATTTATTAAATGAGTCACAAAGCAAAATGTTAAAATGGTTCATAAAGTAACATTTGTCTGGGTCCCTAAAACCACACAAACATGAAAAATATATAGTAATATAAAGAACAATGAAAAATAAAATTTTAGAAACATTTTCTTATATATTTAAAAATGATATTGTAATATTTTATTATAATTTAATGCAACTCTACAGACAAAGAGTTTGGTGCAGGATGTTGTAAATGCTCTTAAAAAATATCTATCGTACTTCTCAGTAGATTACTCCGTAATCAGTGTTAGGACTTATTAAAGTGTATTATGCAGCACTAGAAATTATGCAATCAAAGCAACAAAAGCAAAGCACTGGGGATTACAAGAAGCAACTTAACCTCAGTATAGGTGTAATGTTGAGGTAGATGTATCAGAACAACCTTTCTTAAAAAAAACAAAACAGGACAATGCACCTAATAACGTGTTAATAATAATAATATTAATAATCATCTTTATTTATATAGCGCCAACATATTCCGCAGCACTTTACAATATAGAGGAAATAAGCACAGACAAACCAGACATTACATTATAAAAAAGCTACTGACAAATGAGACACAAGGTGTGAGGGCCCTGCTCGCAAGAGCTTACAATCTATTAGGGTGTATGGGTGAAACAAAGGCTGACAAGTGCTTGGTTTACAATGGACCAGCCATGTTACATAAATATGGGGTAGTATACATAAAATGTGGATGAACCTGCCATCCCAACCATACATCTATATACAGATAAGTGCCTGTGGGTGCCAAAGTGCAGGAAGTGACGAATCTGTGACAGAATTTGGGGGGTCGACAATTAGATCTATAGATCTATGCCCATTCGTATTTGAAGAAAAACATGCCCCGAAACCATGCTGCTTTAGGAGAAATTCTGGTTCTGGTTTATTGGAGCCCAACAGACTATGTAAAGCTCCAGTCTGGCAAATAAGAAAGCGATTTGTGCTGCTTTCTTTTCTTGCTATGCTCAGTAGAGGACCAATCTGTAATAACACGCAGATGTATAAAGACGGCACTACAGCCATGACCCTGTGAAAAACTCCAGAATGTCTAAAATGTGTATACATTGCCAACATGGAAAACAGTGCATTCATTATACGGCTACGCCTAGACATGGCGGATATTTTCTGCCACAGATTGTGCTGCAAATCTGTGACAATGCATGTTACATTTGGATTTTGTTGTGGATTTCTCTTTATGCATTGCATGGATTCATCATATTCTGCTTGTTGTTCTGGAATGTCTGGAAGGGGTTTGGAAAACCATACTTTAAATTTCTGTAAATTTGTGGTGTGTAATCTGCAGAAATCTTAGTTTTAGCTTCAAAGCTGTTTTAATGTGTCCCAGACTCTGACTTATAAATGACTTATAATGTCTATCATTACTACTACTGAATGTAAATAAGTGTCTTCAACCTGTGGTGGTTAAAGGTTATGTAGAGCACTAGGTAGCCAAATAGTAGATCCTAGTCTACTAGCAGACTTCACTGAACAGCACATGTTGCAACCATCATTGTGTACTCCTGCAGAAGGGGGAAACCTACTCAGAGACAGTGTGTATTGCCATGATATTCATATGCAGACTTGGCAGCACACATTGCTTGATGTGTAATACATAGCACAATTTAACCAGTTTACAGACTACATAAAACAAAAAAACACTGTAATCAGAGGAAGGGAGGAGCATGGTCATGTATGAAAAAGGCATAGCTATAGATCAAGTGCAAAAAAATAACTATCACTATCATCCAAAACAAACGTATAGAAATAAAACTGCATCTACATCCTTCACATTCGGAAGATCCTATACACAAATAGTAATCCCACTCCAGGGTTGGATTATATTCCATATACAACTATATCCCCTGAGATGATTATGAATGTCCCAGGCCAGTACTAGGGCTATGATGTGACCATACTTACAACTGGATGCTAGAACTTCTAGTTTTTCTGACTCTAAAAGCTGTGAGGAAAACCAATGGGCAGATTGACTAGTGTTGGCAAAACTAAAAAGACGACCTACCAGCTAGAATGACAGTTTAGCATGCACTTTATCCCTAAAGAAAGCACACAACTTTCAAGTTATACAGTCTCTGCTTGCCATTGCTCAATCACACTAACTTGTATTACTTAAAGGGGTTGCCTCACTACATTAATTGGTCCTGTTTTCTTGGTTTCACTTTGAATTCACGAGTGTTTACTGGCTTCTACAAGGCTGCAGTAGAAACCAGGTCTGTAGCTATAGCGACCAGCACTGGCAGCCTATCAGGAGAGATCAAACAGGTCTGCAGCTATAGTGACCTGAGGAGCTGATGCAGCCCATACAAGCGGGGAGATCTCAGAATAGGTAGGATACTGCTAATGGATATATATTGCAAAGTTACTTGTTTTTGCAAGATCTTTAACATAAAAATCAATCCTTATACTGAGACAACCCCTTTAAGATGTCTTTGAAAGTACGTTTCAGTGTTTAAGAAAAACTAGCACCAGAAAAAGCAGTGTCTAAAACATAGCTCTAAAAAAAATCTTTTAAAGTATCAAAATAAAAACAAAAATATATTGTGCACTGTAATGCGCCAATGCCTTTCTAACGTGGTTCAGATGATATGGTTGGAACATTAAAGTTATTCATCCAAGATGTGGTGCCAGCCTCCAATATTCCTTTTATAGGTGATGCTAGGGTTGTACTCTGGTGTGCCCAAGCTCTGACATATCAGAGTCCCAAAGGTCTAGCACAGTGTTTCTCAACTCCAGTCCTCAAGATCCACCAACAGGTCATGTTTTCAGGATCTCCCACTGAATGCACTGACAATAATTATATCAGCTGTGCAATACTGAGGAAAGCCTGAAAACTTGACCTGTTGGTGGGTCTTGAGGACTGGAGTTGAGAAACACTGGTCTAGCAGAAGAAAACCTCAGCTGAAGTTAATTTTAGAACCAATCACCAGATATCCAATTAAACTTCAAAGTGCAATGATAACGTTAACTAATAAATGACTGCCCGAAGACTTTTAACGTCCTAGTGGTGGCCATTTAACACTGTGCCGCAGATTTAAAACATCCTTGCACAATGTGCAGCTGCTAGAATGGAGAACCGGCTGTTAGCATTAGCGTGGCTCTCCATTGAGAAGGCAGGGATGAATTGTTACTGTCCCTGCCTTTCCAGTTGTTGTACATACAGCACTCATTGTATATATAGTCCCTTAGAAGTGTCTTTCTACACACAAAAAGTAATACCTTAATAAAAGACAAATCCTAAACTTTTAGCCTCGCCAAAGATGACCCAAAAAACGTTATATAATTTATGTATGAATGTCCGTAAAAGGTAGAATGATATAATTACTAAATTTTAGTTCCACTTTTGCTGTTAAAAAAAATGTGAAAAACAGATTTTTTTCATTTTGTTTTTTGTTTACTATTTTACTTCACAATAATTATTTCTTAAAAAAATGTCATGTAAAAATTACATAAAAATAAAACCTTTTATATCATGGAAAAAAGGCAAAAAAAACTTAGCAGAATAATGGAGTGTTAGAAAGTGTTAAAATGTTCAAACCTGTGTGTACTAAAGAAAATAAAAAAATTAGCCTGTTCAGCAATGGGAGTACTCCAGGAACTGGTTAAAGCACACTTATAAAAAGTACTTATAAAAAGTAGCTAAAACACCTAAAGGTGGACATACACATGTCCTATATAGATGGAGAGTGGGCCCTAAATAATTTCCTCCGAAACCTAAGTCCAACACTGGGTAATGTGAATTTTTATTCCTTTAAATACTCTTATGTTTAAGTATTACAATTTGACCACACGTGTTTCCTTCTGTTATGTTTCAGAATTCACAGCTGACAGCACAAGTGTCTCAAAATAATTATAATGCTATTCCACTGCATGGCCTTTTTAGAATTGGGAATAGCCCCGCTATAAATGTAAGATGACGACACTGCATATCCTACATGCAATGTTTTTCTATTGTAGCTCTATGTTAATTGATTGCCAATTTATTTACATAAAGTTCTTGCATGATATAAACTATCTCCTTTACTTAATTTTGTTGTACGATAATAAGAAAAATCCTTTGCGAGTTTTCCTCCCCTGAAGAATTCTGAAACATATCAAGAGAACTAAATTTAGGGCAAAAAAAAAAGTTTCAGTATAGGGACATTTTTTTCATGCAAAGACCCAATTTTTCCAGTAGGGCAAACAGAGTGACAATTAGGATGAATTAACATGGTGGATAGTGGCACATACCTGTGTGTGCCGCTATACGCCTGTTATTAAAAGTACGCGGTGACCAGTGTGTACTTTCAATAGTGCTATGGCCCGGTCTACTATACCTTCCCTTTACCTGGGGAATACATCAGGTAATTATAGCACTCAATGAGTGCAATGATTTTACCCTATTTGTGGGGCGTACTTCGGGTGCATTGCAGCCCAAGTATGCCCTACAAATATGTCATGTGAACATACCTTTAGGGTGTGTTTTAATTGGATTATTTTGATATATTATGTTGGGGCATTGTGGGGCAGTTTTTAATTTTTTTTAAGAATAAAAAATAAATAAAAGACACGTTTAAGGAACCGCTTTGTCTAGTGTTCTATTTTGTTGTAACTCAGCGGTAATGGTAGCATTTAAAGGGGTTTTGCCAAGAAGTCAGTTCCTTACCTGTTATCTGATCAGGAGACAAAATTAACTCAGCATGCTGAGTCATGGGGGAGAGGGAGAGGGTCTGAGCAGAGACAAGCAGTGCCAGGGAGCCTCTACAATGTTTACATAAATAATTACATTAGAACCAGTTGATTCTCTATACAAAAGACAGGATATTTCTCCACAGTCCCTTGCTAGCTCCTTCATGTTCCCTGTCATCAGATAAGAAGTGCAGACAGCACTAGCCTGGCCAGATCCAGCTCCTGGGCGTGTCTAATGTAAACGGTCCGGTAACTAAGGGCATGGAAAGAAAGCTGTAGCTCTCAGAGGCTTCACTTTTTGTAATCACATATATTTAGAAAAGTGATTAAATACCCATTTTTGAGGATCCCACGTCAACATTACATCGTGGCAAAACCCCTTTAAGGTAGTGAAGCCTTACATTTGACATTTCCATTTATAAGAAAATATGCAACTTACAGTCCATGGCTCTAAGAAGAGTTTATACTAATGTATTAGACAAGACTGCTATAGGGAGATGTTTCCATATTGTGCGGTTGCCATCCTGCATTAAAACAGTTAAGGCACTAATGCATTTGAACCGAAAATGTAAATTTTACTGTAGAAAATGTTAAGTATAAAGAGCAGATGTTGAAAGGCTAGTCTTAAAAATGAAAGATTGTCAATGCATGAACAGGATGTAGACACCGACATGGGAGCTGTGGATAACACACCCTTCTATTTACTGGCTGAAAGTGGGAGCAAGTCAATATATCGTGTTTGCCAAATGACATAAAGCTTATGAAAACGGCATTTTTGAAGTGCAAGACTATTCTGACTTCAAACTACGACTTTATGGTTCATAATACATTAATGGTGTTAGCAGACACAACAAGATTATTCCTAGCATGAGGATATTGGCAAGACTTCTCCACTGCACAGAGAACAGAATACACAGGAACACCCTCAGGACATATACTCTGCAGACAGGTGCTTGGAGACCTCTTCTCCAAACACAGGACACCTTCTGCACTCTGCTTCCATTTACCAGAGCTTCCCTAAATAGTCATTCATGTCTCCATTACTTTTGTGTCTGTAGTTCCTCAAAGCTAAACATTCATAACATATTCTCAATTTTTTCCTTTAGACACTCTAACTATAGTTAATTCATGGACTGAAAAAGTCTTTCTCGGCTTATACTTGAGTCACTGTCGGAGCCCGGTTGCCAGCGGAGATCTCCTCAGCTGTATGGGACTCCTCTGGGAGCGCATACAGCTGAAGACACTATTGTGGAGCAGAGAGCGAGACCTGCTACGAAATAGGACTCTGGAAGGCAGCAAGTGGACTTGTGGCCTTCCGGAGTATCCGGCACAGGCAGCGTGCTATGTCATCATGCTGCCTGCGGGGCCTGATGACATCACGTCGCCTGTGCCGGGAAGAATACGAAACGCATCAGAGAAGCGGGGGAGAGAGGTGAGTACTGGTATTTTTTTTTTAAAGCCCTGCCTATACCTGCCTAAGGATGATATATATCTGCCTAAGGGGGACATTAAACTGCCGATACCTACCTATGAGAGACATATACCTGCCTATGGGGGACATATACCTTTCTATACCTGCCTATGGGAGACATTAAACTGCATATACCTACCGATGAGGGACATATACCTGCCTATGAAGGACCTTCCTATACCTGCCTATGGGAGATATATACCTGCCTACACCTACCTATGGGGGACATATGCCTGCCTATACCTTTCTATGGGGGACATATACCTTCCTATACCTGCCTATGGGGGACATTAAACTGCCTATACCTGCAAAAAAATAACTAACTATGGCTGCTATCACTATCATCCCCCCAAAAAAGTATATCAATAAAACTGCATCTACATCCTTCATATTGGGGAGATTCTTTACACACATAGTAACCCCACTCCAAGTTTGGATTATATTACATATATAACTATAACCCCTTAGATGATGAACAATGTCGTAGGCCAGTACTAGGACTATGATGTGACCTTACTTACAACTGGATCCTACAACTTCTAGTTTTTCTGACTCTAAAAACTGTGATGGACACCAGTAGGCAGAATGACTAATGTTGGCAAAACTAAAAAGACGGCTTACCAGCTACAATGACAGTTTAGCATGCACTTTATCCCTAAAGAAAGCACACAACTTATGCACCTTACAGCCTATGGCTCTAAGAAGAGTTTATACTAATGTATTAGACAAGACTGCTATAGGATGTTTTGATATTGTGCGGTTGCCATCCTGCATTAAAAAAGGTAAGGCAGTAATGTATTTGAACTGAAAATGTAAATGTTACTGTAGAAAATGTCAAGTATAAAGAGCAGATGTTGAAAGGCTAGTCTTAAAAATGAAAGATTGTCAATGCATGAACAGGATGTAGACACCGACATGGGAGCTGTGGATAACACACCCTTCCATTTTCTGGCTGAAAGTGGGAGCAAGTCAATATATCGTGTTTGCCAAATGACATAAAGCTTATGAAAACGGTATTTTTGAAGTGCAAGACTATTCTGACTTCAAACTACAACTTTATGGTTCATAATACGTTTATGGTGTTAGCAGACACAACAAGATTATTCTTAGCAAGAGGATATTGGCAAGACTTCTCCACTGCACAGAGAACAGAATACACAGGAACACCCTCAGGACATATACTCTGCAGACAGGTGCTTGGAGACCTGTGGCTGATTGGATTTCCTCTCCAAACACAGGACACCTTCTGCACTCTGCTTCCATTTACCAGAGCTTCTCCAAATTGTCATTCATGTCCCCATTCCTTTTTTCTCTGTAGTTCTTCAAAACTAAACACTCATAACATATTCTCAATTTTTTCCTTCAAATCTAAAAATAAAAAAAAATGTGCTGAAACAGCCTTCTTCGGCTTATACGTGAGTCACTGTTGGCGTCTGAGTGCTGCCATGGCCCGGGTGCTGGCGGAGATCTCTTCAGCTGTATGTGACTCGAGTGGGAGTGTGCATTATCGTGAGATTTGAGATACAGCACATTCCACAAATAAGGTAGATCCTATAATTTTTGGCAGTGCATTGTGTCTCTACAGCAAAACTTGGCACCGCACAGCCCACCTATGTAGCAGGGACTACCTGTGCCTCAGCTGTCCATGGGTTACTATACAGGAACTGTATTTGATCCTCCTGGTTTGTTTTTTACACATTATGCAGAGGTACGGTATAAAGTATACAGAACTATAACGTATACGGAGAAGTCGGGCAGCAGCATTAGTTGTCACAAGTGGCTTGCAGCTACGCGTAACACTGCTGCCCCGGATGATTCTTACTTCTGTGAGCTCTTGCTTTACAACTACCAGAAGTCAGTGTTAGAGCGCACACTCTACTGACCTCTGGTCGTAAATTATATACAAGTTACAGAAAAAACCGGGACCTTGTTGTGCAGCAGAATTTAACTCTGAACAGCCTGTCAGCAATGAACATCACTCAGCATGGCCCCTGATTATGCCTACAAACAGTGCCAGCTCCTTGGTTCCAAGAAGTAAAATGCCCTACTATTATTATTGCCAGGTTTTCCCTTCTACAAGTGTCCTTTGCACAGATTGCGCCTCAAACCCTTAGAAAATGTAGTATCCAACAGTGTCCGTATAACACAACTAACGTGATTATGTACTGCATTATATATATATATATATATATATATATATACATTTATATACAGTACATTTAGTGCTACATTATTAATATTGCATACAACATCTATATAACAAATATGTTAAATTGTGCAATTAGTGTATACATGTGCAAAATTGTATGGAGTTATCTACTGAGTTTCTACATGTGTGTTTATGCCTTTCGGTACTCAGCATGTATACCTCCGGGAAGTACGTTTTTTATTTGCATACTTCCATCTACATAGTAGATGTGCGTGCCCATATACACTCACCGGCCACTTTATTAGGTACACCATGCTAGTAACGGGTTGGACCCCCTTTTGCCTTCAGAACTGCCTCAATTCTTCGTGGCATAGATTCCACAAGGTGTTGCAACGATGCTCAATTGGTACCAAGGGGCCCAAAGAGTGCCCAGAAAATATTCCCCACACCATGACACCACCACCACCAGCCTGAACCGTTGATACAAGGCAGGATGGATCCATGCTTTCATGTTGTTGACGCCAAATTCTGACCCTACCATCCGAATGTCGCAGCAGAAATCGAGACTCATCAGACCAGGCAACGTTTTTCCAATCTTCTACTGTCCAATTTCGATGAGCTTGGGCAAACTGGAGCCTCAGTTTCCTGTTCTTAGCTGAAAGGAGTGGCACCCGGTGTGGTCTTCTGCTGCTGTAGCCCATCTGCCTCAAAGTTCGCCGTACTGTGCGTTCAGAGATGCTCTTCTGCCTACCTTGGTTGTAACGGGGTGGCTATTTGAGTCACTGTTGCCTTTCTATCAGCTCGAACCAGTCTGCCCATTCTCCTTTGACCTCTGGCATCAACAAGGCATTTCCGCCCACAGGACTGCCGCTCACTGGATGTTTTTTCTTTTTCGGACCATTCTCTGTAAACCCTAGAGATGGTTGTGCGTGAAAATCCCAGGAGATCAGCAGTTTCTGAAATACTCAGACCAGCCCTTCTGGCACCAACAACCATGCCACGTTCAAAGGCACTCAAATCACCTTTCTTCCCCATACTGATGCTCGGTTTGAACTGCAGGAGATTGTCTTGACCATGTCTACATGCCTAAATGCACTGAGTTGCCGCCATGTGATTGGCTGATTAGAAATTAAGTGTTAACGAGCAGTTGGACAGGTGTACCTAATAAAGTGGCCGGTGAGTGTATACTAAGTGTTCATGTGTCTGTAATGTAGTTACTGTCAAAATTTGTTGGACTGTATGATATATATGTGCAGTGTATGTTCCTATAAAGTGAACTTTTCAGATACTTCCTCTTCAGCTGTACAGCTGACAAAAAAAGTTACAGAGGAGCAGTAGTAGACATGCTATAAATATTATAAAACAATAAAAACAATGCCAGAATTGCTGCATTTCTTTCATTCTGACTAAAAAAACAAAACAAAATGAAAAGCTGTATTTACCCCAAATTGGTACTAACAAAAACTACACCTCATTGAAAAAATAAAAGTTCCCAAACATCTCAATTTACAGAAAAATAAAAAGATATGGCTTTCAAAAATTGGCAACAAAAAAGTGTGTTTTTTAAAGTTATGTGATAGCAGTAAAATTTAAAAATCTATATAAATCATATATCGCTGTAAATGTATCAAACCACAGAACACAGTCAATATGTAATTAGCACTGTATGCCAAAAAGGGCATAAAGACATTTTTTTAATCTTACCACCCAATAAATGTAATTGAAGTGATCAAAATTTCACATATACCCTGAAATGGTGCCAAAAATTTAAAAATTATATGGTATAATATATGATATATACACTCACCGGCCACTTTATTAGGTACACCTGTCCAACTGCTCGTTAACACTTAATTTCTAATCAGCCAATCACATGGCGGCAACTCAGTGCATTTAGGCATGTAGACATGGTCAAGACAATCTCCTGCAGTTCAAACCGAGCATCAGTATGGGGAAGAAAGGTGATTTGAGTGCCTTTGAACGTGGCATGGTTGTTGGTGCCAGAAGGGCTGGTCTGAGTATTTCAGAAACTGCTGATCTCCTGGGATTTTCACACTAAAAAACATCCAGTGAGCGGCAGTCCATGTGGGCGGAAATGCCTTGTTGATGCCAGAGGTCAAAGGAGAATGGGCAGACTGGTTCGAGCTGATAGAAAAGCAACAGTGACTCAAATAGCCACCCGTTACAACCAAGGTAGGCAGAAGAGCATCTCTGAACGCACAGTACGGCGAACTTTGAGGCAGATGGGCTACAGCAGCAGAAGACCACACCGGGTGCCACTCCTTTCAGCTAAGAACAGGAAACTGAGGCTCCAATTTGCCCAAGCTCATCGAAATTGGACAGTAGAAGATTGGAAAAACGTTGCCTGGTCTGATGAGTCTCGATTTCTGCTGCGACATTCGGATGGTAGGGTCAGAATTTGGCGTCAACAACATGAAAGCATGGATCCATCCTGCCTTGTATCAACGGTTCAGGCTGGTGGTGGTGGTGTCATGGTGTGGGGAATATTTTCTTGGCACTCTTTGGGCCCCTTGGTACCAATTGAGCATCGTTGCAACACCTTGTGGAATCTATGCCACGAAGAATTGAGGCAGTTCTGAAGGCAAAAGGGGGTCCAACCCGTTGCTAGCATGGTGTACCTAATAAAGTGGCCGGTGAGTGTATAAGGTGTGTGTATATCTATAATATTATTTTGTTATTTGTACAAAAAACTTGCTGGTAATAAAGGCAGTTTAATTGGAGCGCAGTTAAAACTGCACCAAAACTGCGCTGTGTGACAGCACCCTAAGATCTTGATACATGTGCCTAAACTGGATAGGTTCACTCTGTGCAAGTTTTTAAAGGTTATTTGTACCAGGTAAGTATAAGATGTACTTACCTGGTACAAATAACCTTTAAAACCTTGCACAGAGTGAACCTATCCAGTTTAGGCACATGTATCAAGATCTTAGGGTGCTGTCACACAGCGCAGTTTTGGTGCAGTTTTAACTGCGCTCCAATGAAACTGCCTTTACTACCAGCAACTTTTTTGCACTTATCTAAACTGTTTGGAAATTGAGTAATCATTAGTGTGTTTGTAATCCACAAGATTTCACACACAGGAATTGATTACTTACTTGAAACATCTTTCTGAACAATTTAGACAACGGAAAGAAGCTTGCTGGTAATAAAGGCAGTTTAATTGTATGAAAGCACCCTTAGGGTATGTTCGCATGGGGTAATTTCGGCACGCATTTCACCGCGTATTTTCGCTCTAATACGGGCGAGATGCGCGCCGAAATTACGGTAATCCATAACTCTCATAGAGAACTATGGATTACGCCTCCTCTCCCCGCTCGTACAATACCATCATGTTATATGCGCGGGGAGATAAGCGACATGTCAATTACTTGCGGCAAATATGTGCCGCAAGTAATGACTGTCCCGCCACCCACCCCCATGCCTCGGGAGTATGCACTGATCAGTGCGAGCTCCCGAAACACATAATGTACTGCGGCGCGTACTGTACACGCTGCAGTACATCGTGTGAACATACCTTTAGTATGCACAGTTTATTGATCTAATGATCAGCTGTGCATCGCTATGCTCAGCTAAAGATGCACAGAACTAAGCTGACTGCTGTGGCCCATTGGATGCATTGTAATTTGCTTGTACTGTGGAGCCACCTATACTGCTGTTGATAGGAGACCCTCAAACGCAGGACTGCAGTGCACACAAATTCTAGCACATACAAGCCTGGAATCAGAGGGCGTGGCCTGTATGGTCACGGCCTGTTAAACTGCCAAACACAAGATGGCTGCTCCCTTCAGCTGTTTTCAAAATGGTTCCATCAACTGTGATAGGTCCTCCTTTTTCAATATGCATTTGGGCAAATTCAAGTATTTTTTTTTTTTTTTTTTTTTACAATTTGCTTTCAACAATGGTTTTCTATTTTGGCCATCTTCCATTAAGTCCACTTTGGCAAATACAGCAAAAGATAGTGCAAGATGACACTCATGCATCCTAACAGAGTTCACCTCTAATCTCTTTGGAAGCTGTTCTGAGCTCTTTGGTTACCATTTGTATTATAAGGCTCTTCAATTTGTCCTCAACTTTCCTTTTGTGGCCACATCGAGAGAGGCTGGCTACAGTCCCATAGAACTTAAACTTCTGAATTATATGTTCATCTGTAGTAACAGGAACATCAAGTTTTTTGGAGATGGATTTATAGCTTTTACATTTCACATCTTTGTCTATAATTTTCATTCTAATCTCCTTTGCTCTCTTTGGTCCATGTTTAAGGTGATACACACCATGATACCAAACAGCACTTACTAGTTTTCACCCTTTAAATAGACAGACTGACTAATGAGTTTGAAGATACCTGTGATGCTAATTACAGGACATACCTTAGTTTAACATGTCCCTCTGGTCAAATAATTTTCAATCTTTTCTACAGGCATCATCATTTTTGTCCAGGCCAGTTTTATTACTTTTTTTGTTTTAAATATTTTTAGTCAAAACGCAATGTCTGATTTTCATTAGTTGATTTTAAATAGATTTAAGTTTATTACTTTTGTCAGTTTCAAGTTATTTCAGTGACCATTGTTTTGTTCCCCTTTAACAAAAGGGTACCCACAAATTTGTCCACATGTACATCAGTTTTACAGGAGCTATGGAGCAATGATGTTAAACAGTGTCATTTTTTTTGGTCTTTTTTGTATCACTTATGGTACTTGGATTGCACCACTAAGGCTCCTTTCACACTGTGTGCTTTCTGTCAAGGCTTCTGGTATTTTGTTAAGGCAAGAATAGCGCAGTTTTTGCTGTCAAAAATATCACACCCTTGACAGATTTATGACAAACTCCATAAGCCAATGGAGTTTAGGCAGAAAATGTAGGACACAGAATGAAGTTCCAGCACTTATATTACATTTGGACTGTAAAGCTGGGGTCACAAGGTCCAGCAGTCAAATGTGGATGAAACACCCTGATCACTGGCAAACACATGTGGACATTGGCCACAGCATATGGTCGTGGTTTTGTCTGCATGTTGCTGCTAAACCATGTGACTCCACGCTAAATAGTCCAGGGTGCAGAAATCACTTCCTTCTTTCTAAAAATTGTTGATCCCCTACTTTCCAACTAGTTAAAGAACTGCAAACAAAATTCACTATCCAAACAATGCTACAGAAAGATATTGATACTCGGATTTTTTTTTTTTTTAACAAAAGGATTGTACTCAACTCCCTAAATTTTCCTCTAATCTGCAATCCAGCTGTCTTTCACCAGCTTTCCACCTCCATTTCCCCCAGTCTTCTGTTTACTATCGGCCAAAAGGAATGTCACTGCTGCTATTAGCATGTGACCGTTGCAACCAATCATTGTTTTCAGGGGTGACGTTCCTTTTGGCCGGAGCTGAAAGTACATAGAAGTTCGGCAGAGACAGGCTGAGAGCCGGAAAGTGGGCGACAGGAGAGGTAAGTATAGTCTATTTTTTATTTTATCCGGGCACCAGTATCCTAAAAAATTAAAATGACCAGGACAACCTCTATAAGGCCAACAAATTAGACTTTCTTTGCATGCATGAATGATGTACAAATACAAAAAAAGCATACTCTGAGCTTTGTGTGGATAGCTTATGCCCAGTCACAAAAGCAAAGCATGGTTACAAATAAAATCTTGGCAGACTACCTCATCACATTTCATTCCAAGACTCCCCATGCACAAATATGAGTAACTTTAATGTACACACACTGTGCTGTGCCGTCTGTTCTAAATGTGCCTCTGAAACAGCGAGATAGATCTCTTAAGGCATGGTCCATGTCAGATAAAGCACATATTGTGTGTTGCTTACATAAGATACATCCACCTCATTCACTGCTCTCTGCATGCTTCCCCAGCTCCCCCTGGTAATAAATTACATCACTCAGAGCATTAAACATCCACTTTCTGATTCATACCCTGATTCCAAGGTAGTGTTTTGTTCAGAGATTCAGCGTAGACTTCAATTCCAATCTCATTCTCTATGTGAACTAATTGTCTGTGAAAGTAAAAAAAAATATAAGAAAGAAATCTTAGTAAAGAGGGCAATCATCGGAAACAAGTCTTTTAATTTGTTTACAGTACTGAGTGATGGACACGCTTCATTCATTTCGCCCTTTGTGAGATATACAACGTTTTGTCTGACCATATTCAATCTGCTGACTCAACTGTGGCCATGATGGCTCCAAAAAGGTCAGTCAGTGCCGTCCAGCTGGGAGGAGAAGCGATGGACATTGCCATCTTTGTTTCATTATGTGTATGACATCATTTCACAACCAGTCAGGATCTCTTTGATATGGAAAATGAACAGTACTCTCAATTTAAAAATGCTACATTAAATCTGGATGTGCTGCAGTTCAACAATATTCCATGTGTTTATGAGATCATGCCAATCTTCTCTCTAGCATAGTAATAGGTGGCAAATGGGGTAACCAGGTCCTCTGTCATGGCATGCGGATGAAATGAGCCAATAGGAGCGTGGAGTGTCATTCGCATTCTGTTTTGACCCCTTCTGATCTGTGCCAACCTCTTGATAATTTTTAACCAAGTACTTTTCTAAACCACATTATGATTTCTTATATAAAAAATTGAGGGGTGGGTAACTCTACTTACATTACCCATAATAAAGTATATGCACATCAAAAAGCTATTAGAAGCATAATATTACGTAGGCCCTACCATGCTTGACCCATCAATCTATAAACTCACAATATAAATGTAAAATTGTCCTGTGGTGTTTGGCAACAAGACATTAGTAGCAGATCCTAATTTCAGCTGTAAGGTGGGGCCTTCAAGAATCAGACTTGTTTTTCCAGCACATCCCACATATGCTTAGTCAGATTAATATCTGTGGAATCAGGAGGACAAGTCAATACCGTGAACTCATTGACATGTTCTTTAAAACACTTCTGAACAATTTTTGTATTGTGGCAGGCATGTTATCCTGCTGAAAGAAGATACTGCCATTAGGGAACACCAATGCCAGTGAGGGGTATAGTTGGTCTGCAACAATGTTCAGCTAGATGGTATGTATCAAAGAACATACAAATGCCACCAGAACTCAAGCATTCTTAGCAGAATGTATTATGTTGCCTCCACCTATTTTCCTTCTTCCTATAACCTACAGTGAATCCTATCCCGGCCATCCACATTATGTAAAAGAAAATATGACTTATTAGACAAGGCTACTTTCTTCCATTGCTCCATGGTTCATTATAATGCTCAGATACCTGGTGAAGTCACTTTTGGAGATAGCAAGGGATTAGCATGGGCACTTCACCATTTGAAGCTACAGAGCTCCAAACTGTGATGCACTGTAGTAAACGAAAAACTACATTGTTTTGCACAGCTCACCAACTCCATAAGGTCTAGGACGCCAAGTTGTGAAATCTCCTTAGGTGCTCGGATCCAGCCCTAGGCAAGGAACATAGATTGGAAATCCAAAAACTTAAAAAATATGTGATCTGGCATACCCTGAGGTGAGTTAAAGTTTAGAAGTACAACATTTTATTCCATATTAATAAAAAAAATGTAAAGAACATAATGGGTGTAGATACCCCTGGCATCAGGCTGAAAAAATCCTACGCGTTTTGGATGAGCAGTCTTTATTCGTGTCGAATAAGAACTACTCGTCCGAAACGCGTAGGAATTATAAACTCTCTCTCACCTCCGGGTGTGCCGGATCACACATTTTTCCTGTTTTTGTGATGCACTGTCTTTTAAGAAACCTTTCTACCACAGTTAGCAGTAAATGTTTCAGCAATTTGTGTTATACACTCACCGGCCACTTTATTAGGTACACCATGCTAGTAACGGGTTGGACCCCCTTTTGCCTTCAGAACTGCCTCAATTCTTCGTGGCATAGATTCCACAAGGTTTTTGCAACGATGCTAAATTTGGGTACCAAGGGGCCCAAAGAGTGCCAAGAAAATATTCCCCACACCATGACACCACCCACCACCAGCCTGAACCGTTGATCCCAAGCAGGATAATCCATGATTTCATGTTGTTGACGCCAAATTCTGACCCTACCATCCGAATGTCGCAGCAGAAATCGAGACTCATCAGATCAGGCAACGTTTTTTCCCAAATTTTCTACTGTCCAATTTCGATAAGCTTGGGCAAATTGGAGCCTCAGTTTCCTGTTCTTAGCTGAAAGGAGTGGCACCGGTGTGGTCTTCTGCGCTGTAAGCCCGTCTGCCTCAAAGTTCGCCGTACTGGCGTTCAGAGATGCTCTTCTGCCTACCTTGGTTGTAACGGGTCGCTATGTGAGTCACTGTTGCCTTTCTATCAGCTCGAACCAGTCTGCCCATTCTCCTTTGACCTCTGGCATCAACAAGGCATTTCCGCCCACAGGCTGCCGCTCACTGGATGTTTTTTCTTTTTCGGACCATTTCTCTGTAAACCCTAGAGATGGTTGTGCGTGAAAATCCAGGAGATCAGCAGTTTTCTGAAAAAACTCAGACCACCCCTTTTCTGGCCCCAAACAACCATGCCACGTTCAAAGGCACTCAAATCACCTTTCTTCCCCATAGATGCGCTCGGGTTTGAACTGCAGGAGATTGTCTTGCCCATGTCCTACATGCCTAAATGCACTGAGTTGCCGCCATGTGATTGGCTGATTAGAAATTAAGTGTTAACGAGCAGTTGGACAGGTGTACCTAATAAAGTGGCCGGTGAGTGTAGTTGCTCTTTGGTCTGATTGGACCAGACTGTACAATGAATATCAACAAACCTTGGGTCATCCAAAACCCTACTGCCAGCTCCTCAGGTTTTTTTTCCTTGGACCACTTTCAGTAGGTACTAAACACTACATCCTAGGAACACTGCACAGAGCCTGCAGTTTGGGAGATGCACTGACCAGTCTAACTAGCTATTACAGTTTGACCCTGATCAGTCATTTTCCCTGCTTTCAGACATCATCATCAAGAACTTATTGATCACTTGCTGCTTTACATATGTCACAATCATATAAATACTATTGTCACATGCTAATCAAAGTTATTTACTTCATCTATCAGCAGTTATAATGTTATGGGGATGTTCACACTGTGTTTTTTAGATACGTGTTTGGGTATGTTTTTCAGACCCTAACACGAATCTAACAATGCTCAGTGTGATCTACATGGAGTTCAATATAAAACACATATTGGCGTTCAGACGATACGTGTCTCACATGTGTCTTTCGGATGCGTTTAATGGATCTGATCAAAGAATTGACCTGTGAATTATCGATCCGTTTTACGCAGCAGACACCCTATTTAAAACTATAGGGTGTGTTTCTGCTGCACACAAAACCTATCCAAACACGCACCACACTTTGGGTATGTCTTTGGATACATTTTAGGTGGGGTTTTTTCTATACATTTTTCAGATCGAAAACCATATTGAAAACCGCCGTGTGCACATACCCTGTGGGTGCTGGTTATACAAATACATGCTATCAACTTTGATATGTTCAACAATAATTGACCCCATTACCCCACCTCTATTCATACCATATTTCTGGTGTCCAGTGTACTTTCATTGGTGTCCTGTTCTACTGGTTGCCAGGGAACACAAATTCTGTTGATATGCCAAACAATGTCTATGATAAAATAATCCCTTTACTGAGTCAGTGTTGATCCTGCAGTGCTACTAATACAACTAATTATATGTAGAATGTTTGCATCTTGTATACTAGAAAATTGGAGACCTGTATCTGTATGACATGTCACAAGTTTTTGGAAATTAGTTTTTTTAAGACTAAAAAAGACAGTGGGCTTCATTTATGAAAACTATCTAAGCGGAACATTGTCCTTGTTGCTTATAGCAACCAATCAGACCTCAGCTTATATTTTTCCAGAGCAGTAAAAGTGTCACGGAGCATGCCACGGCCCTCCCACCGGTCCACAGACGCACTCATAGCTCTCTGGTCCCAGCCATTCCATACTCACCCATCCCCGCTCCTGCGTCTCTGCCATCTTCTCCTAATTGCCGGGTGCTGACCCTTTATCTGGTCACCTCCTCCTCCACTCCCTGCCAGATTGTTGATGTAATTTAGTTATTACTGTACTGTGTACCTGACCTTCCTGCCTGTTCTACTTACCACATTGCCTGTCATCTGCCCTGACCTTTCTGCCTGTCCCTGATCATGCACACGTCTGCCCATTCTGTACCACACTGCACCCTGGTGGCCACGACAAGCAAAACCTGTCAGGTGTAGCGACCTGGTAGTCTCTCGCCACAGAAGTCCAACCTGCTTTGCAGCGGGCTTTGGTGAAAACCGGGAGGCTACTTAGACTCCACTCCCTAACGTGGCTTACACCATTGCTTGCGGTCGTCCACCAAATCCACCTCCAACTGTGCCAAAAAGAAATGAAAGCTAAGCTCTGATTGGTTGCTATGGTCAGCAAGGACAGTCTTAAACTTAGACAGTTTTCATAAATGAAGCCCAGTGTTTGTAATCTACTGGGTTATGTTCACACAAGTATTTCAAGTCGGAATTCACTCAGATTCCGACTTGAAATACTCATCTAAAACCAAAATTAAATCATCCTCATTGGCCTCAATACAAAATGTGTTGTAGTTCATACAAAGTGTATTTTGTCGGTCGGTTTTTAAGAGTTAAAAAAAACTTAGAACATGCTCATTCTTCTATCGTATTCCACTTGCGGGGCCGCATCCAAAAGCCATTATACATTAATGGAAACCAACTAAAATTCACATAAAATACTCATTGAAAACCACATCATCCGACGCGGTCTTCAATGGTAGAATCTGACGTGAATCTGAAGAGCAAGTTTCATTCATAGTCTGGACGTACCCTTAGCTGGAAAGTTACATGTATGTTCCAAAAACAAAGCAGAAGTGTTCACTATACCCAGTGTTATTGTATTAGAGGACAGTTCGCATTAAACATGCTCAGAGTATGCACACTGGCTTGGCCAAGCTAACATATGTGACGGAAATCTGATTTCTGCCAAAGAGCAGTAGCTCATTGTTTTGCATGCTCCCAAAGGTTAATGTGTGCTAAGAGCATAGTTGGCGAAACAAAGGCAGGGATCCATCTTTAAATATAGCAGTTAATTGGTGCATTTGGATGACAAAAGATTATGAAAACATGGCAGACAGAAGTCATACTGAGGTTGACAGAGCGATAATGAATGGATGTATTTAATCTACTACTTATACAGTCTAGTAGAGCAACCTATATGATGTGCTTGTAACAGATTCTGCTAACATTCAGGTAGATTTACTAATCCTGTGTAGTATTTAAACATTGAAAACATTGTAATTGAAAAGGTGCGTCAAACTTATCACAGTGGCTAGCACTGTATGGTAAATTTGTATTTGTAATGTGTATTCTGCATGGCTTCTTTGTCTAAGGTACTGATTGGCTTTTTTGTTACCTATATTTTTCACCCAAATTCTGACACAATTATGGCACAGGGTCACGTTTCAAGAATTGACCAATTTTGCTTAGACATGCCCATTTTCTGTAAGCCACACCTCCTCATCAGGTACAGAAAGTATAGAAACCAAATAATGAATGTAGTGCAAATGGGTCTATACCTTGATGCCACATTTTGTGCTAAGTGATGACAAGGCCTAGACTTAAACATATCTGTAAATCGCCCCAAACCTTGTTTTATTTTACACTATTTTGCTTTAAAATCGGTTTTGATATCAATGATTATTACTAGCATCATCCCTAATTTATAGGATGACATTTTTACAAATATACTATATTCCAGCCCTCACTTTTTCACTTCCAATTAGAAAAATTGGTGATCCAGTTGCCTCATTCATAGTATGTTGTGTCCTAGTGATGCTTCCAATTACTGGTAAGTCATCATTACATAAAACCTTAGTTATATGCAATCTCCATAATAAAAAATAATTTTTGAACCCCAACGTACCTCCACGTGCTTCCAATTTTATATAGAAGGTTTTTTTTTCCAGTTAAATTTGTACATGATAAAGCCTCAAGCTATGTAGTTTCATGCATAGTCTTATACAGGTAAAATGGATTCTGAAGGCACAGCTATAGCCACATATACACACAACCACTCCTATACTAGTCAGTTACGAATGCTAATGTCAGTTGTAATTAGGATGCACACTATGGGCCACAATTACTTTACTCCACATTTAAACATTGCCTATAAATCAAAAGAAAGTAAAACAGCATAAGGATAGCAATTATGTGAGTTAAAGTTATGTATGAGGACCACTCTTGCCATGAACATAGTCCATGAACACTGAACATGGCAGCAATTGGAAGTGAAAGGGTTATGAGATTATAACAACAGCAAATCCACATGAAAAGAAACACTTTGAGCACTAATAACAATGCATAGAAATGAACTATTAAAATACAATTTAACATATAGGACATTAAGTGAAACTGCTGGCAATCTGTATTTGCTGTGCTAAATACTTGAATTCTTCATGAAATATTAGTTCTGCAGCATCTACTCTGTACTAAATTGTAATAAATTGCCAACCTCTCGTGGCACTTTTTATCACTGGCTACTAGTGTTACATTTCAAATTCAAGCACTTTGGTTCCAGTCTGCCTGAAATAATTTTTGGTGAAAATCACCCCCAAATAAATCAAGAAAAAACCCAAAAACAATTGTAACCAAAGGTAGGATTTGTTGTTTTTAACTTATCTGAGAGTTGGATCAGAAGATATGTCAAAGCGTAAGCGCCGCAGGGTTAGAGGCTACAGGGACTAGTTAATTAAGCCCTGTAGGCCAGGTAAAATAGTCTAGCCTCAACTTAGGTTTAGGGTTTTGATTAGGGTTAGGGTTCGGGACATCCCAAACAACAAACATTTTTTTTTTACAAGTTTAGTCTAATTGATGTTGAACCAAACAGGGACAGATTAAACCAATACTAGTGGCCACAATGCAACTTTTTTTTTTTTTTTTAAACACAAAGGAATGTACCACCAGAGAAACAATTATGAGTCCTCTTTTATTACTATAGTACTACATTTCATCAAGTAACCATAAGACCCCATTCTAACTTGAATATAAGCAGTAAAGCATAGGAATTTTAGAAATCATTATGTTCTAGTGTCTGGATAATGCACACAGCAAGTAAGAGTGTACTACAGTAAGCGTGTACACAATGGATTTCACAGAATACATATAATATACAACCACACGTCCAAAAAAGTTGGGATGCTGTAAAGAAAACAGGAATGTAAGGGCGCATACCTACGGCATAGGACAAACACCGGCCGGCTTTTGTCCTGTTTTGCGGCCGTCCCCACGGCCGCGGGGAGGGTGGGGGGCGGCTTATCTCCGCGATGAGCGGAGAAAAGCCCTCTCCCTCCACATTGAGAAGCACAGATTCCGTCCGAAAACCGGACGGAAGATTGTGCTTCTATAATGTTTTGCTGCCCGACGGAAAACCCGTGCAGTGGGGACTGCTGCACGGGTTTTCCATAGAACACAATTGTGCTCATTTTCGGCCGGTTTTTCAGGCGGTCTGAAAAACCGCAAACCGGCTGAAAAACCGGCCGAAAAACCATGCAGTGGGGACATGGCCTAATAATTATACTCACAACAGAACACTGAAAACATATCAGAAGTTGAACATTAGATATTCCATTTAATCTGAAAAACTCAACTCATTTAGAAATTGATAGCAGCAACACAGTTAGGACAGGATCCAGGCTACCACTGTGTAGAATCCCTTCTTTTTTATCACAGTCTGTAAATGCCTGTAAAGTGAGGAGACCAATTTCTGGATATTTGGGAAAGGAACGTTGTCCCATTCTTACCTGATGTAGGATTCTAGCCGCTCAAAAATACAGGGTCTTCACTGCCTGATTTTTAATTTCATAGTGTGCCAAATGTACGGTATTCTATTGGGGAAAGATTAGGTCAGTTCTGCACCCAGACTCTTCTTCTGTGAAGCCATGCCGTGATGAATACAGTGTGTGATTTAGCATTGTCTTGCTGAAATATGCAAGGTCTTCTCTAAAAGAAATGTCGTCTGGATGGGGGAATGTGTTCTAAAACCTGTATATACTGCTCCGCATTGATATTGCCTTTCAAGATGTGTAAGCTGCTGATGCCATAGGAACTAATACCACCTATACCTTCAGAGATGCAGGCTTTTGAATTGTGTGCACAATTTCTGAAGTACCGATGCAGCTTCGTGGAACGGGTTACATCGTAATAACTTCTCCGCCCGTTGATCATAAAAGTATAAACTTTATTAAGCCAATTAAAAGACAGCTATATGAACATGCGCTAGGTGCGATGCATCCAACAGACGCGTTTTGAGCGCGGGGCTCTTATTCACTCGAAACGCGTCTGTTGGATGCATCGCACCTAGCGCATGTTCATATAGCAGTCTTTTAATTGGCTTAATAAAGTTTATACTTTTATGATCAACGGGCGGAGAAGTTATTACGGTGTAACCCGTTCCACGAAGCTGCACCGGTACTTCAGAAATTGTGCTGTGAGTTTAACCGCTTGGCCGGCGGGACGCCCGGAATCTACACTAACAGAGCGGATCCCTCATCCATAGTGACTTTAGCCCATAACAGGTGAGCCAGTCTTTTTTGTTGTTATTTGGTGTGCTTTTGAATTGTGTGATGATAATGAGATGGATGTTACTTCTCATCTTGCGTCTACAGCAGGAGACCCCAACCACCGGGCCACGGACTGGAACCAGGCTATGTAGCATGCTCTACCAATCCGCGGCCCCGGGCTCCAAATGATGTCGCCCGTCCTTTGAAGTTAAGAGTCCAGGCAGTCGACACCTACTCTGTGCTACCGTTGTAAGACGGAGGCGCAGAGTTAGCAGCAGCACACAGACTGTGCAGCTGCTTTGCCAGGGAGAAAGCAGGGATGGTTCATTATCGTCCCTGCTTTCCAATCGTTTGTATATACAGCGCTCACTGAGCACTGTACACACAGATCAATGGCATGCATATATAATTACTACAGGGGGCATGTATAGGAGTAGCTACAGGGGGCATGTATAGGAGTAGCTACAGGGGGCATGTATAGGAGTAGCTACAGGGGGCATGTATAGGAGTAGCTAAAGGGGGCATGTATATAAATAGCTACAGGGGACATGCACATGAGTAGCTACAGGGGGCATGTATGTGAATAGCTACAGGGGGGATGTATGTGAATAGCTACAGGGGGAATGTACGTGAATAGCTACAGGGGAAATGTATAGAATTACCTACAGGGGGCATGTACATAAGTAGCTACAGGGGACATGTATAGAATTACATATAGGGGGCATGTAACGAGGCCAACAGAGCTGATTAGATAAGTACTGTATATTATATACATGTATAATGCTGACCCACAGAGCTGATCAATATAACTGCACATGGATTGTCAGCTCTGTGGGTCAGCATTATATCATATAATGCTGACCCACAGAGCTGACAATCAGTCTACAGTTATATGATATTGGTTACCCCATACTATACCGCTAAATAAATGATACAGTATGCACTTCATTGTGTTGTTTTGGGCGTGTGATTCTAAACCTCCAACCCCCTCCATAATCCCGCTCCAATAACCCCATCCCCACTGGGCCATGGAAAAATTGTCTTGCATAAAACTGATACCTGGTGAAAAAAAGGTAGGGGAACACTGGTCTACAGGACACTGGGTCCAAGGACTGCATAAATAATTTAACCGTATTTCCTTTTGCCTCAATCCATTTTGAATGGGCTGTGGCGAAACAAAGACAACCCCATTTAAGGATGGTGTTGTTATATCACTTCTTTTTTGCATTATGCAGGTTTAACTTGCATTTGTGGATTGCACTTCGGACTATGTTTACAATGACAGTTGCTAAATTTGAGGGGCAACTACTCGTCTTGACTACTGTAACTCACCCTCCAATCTATCCTAAATGCATCAGCCAGGCTCATCTTTCTTTCCAGCCGCTACACTGATACCTCTACCCTGTGTCAGTCACTGCATTGGTTGCCCATTTAGTACAGGATAAAACAAAAACTAATTATACTCAACCATAAAGCTCTCCACAGTGCTGCACCCACATACATCCCCTCCCTCATCTCTGTCTAACACCCTACCCGGTCTCTCTGCTCTGATGATGATCTTAGATAACCAGCCTCAGTCATCAGAACATCCCATTCCCGTCTCAAAGATTTTTCATGTGTTGCACCAGTTCTCAGGAATATGCTATTCTGTACAATCAGGCACACTCATAACCCTCATAGTAAAAGTGCGCCCTGAGAATACATCTTCTCAGGTAGGCCTACCAAGATCCCTAATTGCTAACCCCCCCACTTTCTGTCACAAACCATCCTGATACTCCATACACATGGGCACTCACAGGCACTTATCTGCATGAAGATGTACTGGGTGGCAGGTTCATCCACTTTTTATTTAAACCATCCCATTTTTATAAAACACGGCGGGACCATTATGTAAACCATGCACTCCTCATTCTTCGTCTCACCCAGGCACCCTAACAGATTGTAAGCTCTTCCGGGCAGAGCCCTCACATCTTGTGTCTGATCTGTCTTTTTTTTGTTTTTATTTATGCCTTCTACATTGTAAAGTGCTGCAGAATATGTTGGAGCCATATAAAGATTATTATTATCATTATTAATGACACGTAGCAGCATTCTTGAGGGCCTGTAGATCATGAACATCCAATATTGACCATCACCCTTGTCCCTTGTGCACATGATCTTCCCCAGATTCTATGAATTTTTTTATGACCTTATGTAATGTAGATGGTAGGATATTCAAAGTCTTGGCAGATTTATATTGCGTTAAGGAGCATTTTTTTTTTAATAGTTCCACAATTTTAGCCACAATTTTTCACAGATTGGTAAACACCTGACCATCATTGCTCTTAGAAGCTCTGCCTCTGTAAAATCTCTTTCTATATGCCGCCATTAAACTTAGCTGAAAATTGACCTTCCAGCTGTTTTTCATTGGTATCACTTTTCCAGCATTTTGTTAATCATGTCCCAACTTTTCTGAAATGTATTACTGCCATCAATTTCTAAATTAGTTCATCTCTTCAAATGAAACGGAAAAATCCTTTTCTACTCCTGATATGTATTCTGTGGTGAATAAAATATGGCTATAAGAGATTTCCAAATCATTACATTCTTTACATTTTACACAGTATCCCAACTTTTTTGGGGTTGTACATAGTCATGTTGCAATGAAGTAATGATGAACTCTGTGAATGACAATAGACATGGGAAAAAGCACACTTAATGACATAAATATGCAAGTATAAAGTGTACAATGTTGTCACAGTACAGAGATAAGGAACAGAGATAAGGAAGTGATGTCCCAGTCTTAGTTTAAAGCAAGAGAGATCACAGAAGAGAGATACAAAAACAATACACTTCACAAAGGATACAACAAGTGACTATGAGGCTTCACAAATTGCACCTGATCTCTTTGTAGACACAAGACCCCTTAGCTCCTACCCAAGGGCCTATGCTTAAAGGGGTTGTCTCATTACAAGGATTGCTTTTTATGTTAAAGATCTTGCAAAAACAAGTCACTTTGCAATATGTGTCCATTAACAGTGTCCTACCTATTCCTAGATATCCCCTCTTGTATGGGCTGCATCAGCTCCTGTGGTCGCTATAGCTACAGACCTGTTTGATCTCTCATGATAGGCTGCCAGTGCTGGTCGCTATTGCTACAGACCTGGCTTCTACTGCAGCCTAGTAGAAGCCAGTAACCACGCCCCTGAATTCAAAGTGAAACCAAGAAAACAGGACTGAGGTAAGATGAATCAACGTAGTGAGACAACCCCTTTAAGTACCAGTTTTACTACATGACAGCAAATCCGTATCTACCTATAAATCCATATAAATATAAATATTTGGGCTGTACAGACATGACCTAGCTCTATACTAGGGTTGTTTCACTGATGGTTCTCTCTTCAATTTTCATGAACTGATGTGTCCCAGGAAAGGTAATAGTATACATGGAGCCAAACATCAAACCAGACTTGCAGCTTTCTTATCCTCACTCTCACATCTGGATATCGACTTCACTTTTAACCACCTAGAAACTGGGCTAGTGATTCACCAGTGGAAATGACGATTCAAGTTCTACAGGATTCCAAACTATCTGCATTTCTGACTGATTTAGTTTTTTAAATACTCCTAGCTAAGTTACATACTTGGCACTTCATTATTTTACTTGTTGATTAAAGGCTGTGGACACCTTTGGAGTAATTTTTATTATGACATAAGTGTATTTTGGGATAGTAACAAAAACAATTATGTAATAGTTACTCTTTTTTTTTAACGGTTTGGCTTTTGCAGCTTCTATTTATCACTGTACTTCGCAAACTGCATAAGCCCATCCACAGGGAAATCTATTACCCGAGATTGTGCCTTAGCTTCTATGATAGACTTCTAGGCATGACTTGTTTCTAAGCCTATGCTCCTGCCTTGTCCTTTGGATATATACCCTGTCTTGTCATTGAGATGCCCTCTTGGTAATGACTCTTGGCTGTGTTTGTGACCATGTTCCTCTGCTGTGATCTTATTCCAGCTCCTGACTACATTCCTGGGCTGTGTTTCACATTTTATATGGTGGCCGCACTCCTGAGCTTTATGCTTTTGGTTCCAGCTTTTAGCCACATTACAGAGGTCTGTGATTTTGGTACCAACTCATGATCACACCATTAGGCTCTTTTCTTTTAGTTTTATTTCTTGGTTGCACACTTGGGCTCTTTGCTTCTACAGTAGTTTCAGCTCCTGGTGACACTTCTTAGCTCCATGTTTCTGAATCCAGCTCCTAGTCTGTCCGCTTTCCTTTTCCATGGTTCTTGAATGGTCTTGTTGGTCCTACTCCACACCACATTTCTAGTTTTGTTCCTGTCTTGCTATCGCTGCTGCATTTGACTACCAACTGTTGACCACTCTGGGGACCAGGATCTGGGGATCCTCCTATAGAAAAATCGATACCGCCCTGTGGAGGTGAAAGGGGTTGTTCAGTTTCTCTAAAAAATTGATAGAAGACTCCTGGTTGGCTAATAAAAAAAAGTCTATCCTCACCTTTCCCCGTTCCTCTGTTCCAGCGCTAATCGTTCCCATCTTCTGTTTTCTTTCTTCTAATTCTGAATGGGGATGTCACTGCTGAAGTCGCGGACTGGCTGCACTGGTCACATGCCACTTCCCTTACATTAGTGGAAGTGAACAGCTCAAAGTGGTGATATAAGCTAAGCCCTTGACTGCTGCAGCCAGTCAGCGGCTATAGCAGTGAAGTCCCCATTTGGAAATAAAAGAAAGTAGAAGACTGGCGAGAGAGACCTTGTGCTGAAATGGGGGAAGGTGAGCATAGGTTTTGTTTATAGGACCATCAGGGGTTTCTATTAATTTTTTTAGACAAACTAACCAACCACTTTAAGGGAATAGCTTGGAACTTTAGTCTAGGCAGTGGTAAATTAATTGTGGCATTTGAGAATTCACGTTTCTGGTATGTGAGCATAACCATAGAACCAGACCACGGCTATAAAAAATGCTGCCTTGTCCACCCCAAATGCTGCCTAGTGCAGACGTCCATGAACTGCCCGAAAAAGTCATCAAGTTGCGTTCCAATCAGTTGTCTCACTGTAGACCTGTTCTCGGTCATTGCGGTATATGTATATTCACAAAAAGCAGAGTTGCTGCTGACGTGCATGCACATGCTGCAAAAGCGCTGTCAGATATAGAGAAAAGATATTTGTGAGCAAACATTTTAGCAACCTATCTGCCAAGTGTAAACATACTCCTCAGTTAAGCTCGCAAGTGTTGTAATTATAGTGATTTTTTAATGGAAAATCTGCAATTCAGTTTAACTCAAATGATGATAAACGCCATACACATGTTAAAAAAAAAACGGCATGGATTTTAGTACAAGCTGCAACCAAATTGTGAAATGCAGATCAATTCAAGTGATCTGCTCTTTTGCAAATTTTTGGTAGAAGAAAAAGGATCCTAGCATAGCCTAAGTGATAAACAAAAATACTTAAAGGGGTTGTCACGAGACATTGATGGCATATCAGCAGGACATTCCATCAATGTTTGATAGGTGCAGGTTCTTGAATTTGCACCTCGAGAAGAAGACCCAAAACCTCTCCATTTTGAATAAAGCACTTGGTTGTACATGGAACTCCCATGCTACCCTTGCATGAATACACAGTGGCTGTCAATTAATTGGTGAAGGTAGGGGGTTACAGCCTTTCACTAGCCTGCAGTGAGCAATCCCTATGAGGCCAAGTGTTTCAATGACAAAAAAGGTTCATTAGACGGCTGCAATCCTTAACTATTAGGCATAGCTTAGCACTTACACTAATTATGAAGATCCAGTGGTGTCACAATGATAAACAACTAGCACAGGAAGCAATTAGCATATCAGCATATTAGTCTTTTTTTCAGAAGGAAATATGACAAGACATTATTAAATAATTTGAATTAACAAAATAAGGCTGCGTTTACATGGCAGAGACCAAATACCAGTCGGGAAATACCAACCTGTATCTGGTCTTTTTTTTGGCACGCAGGGGGATGGCTTTTGTTCGCGGTTTGTGGATTCAAGCCCTCCCCCCCTTTGCACCCACAAAGGTTTCAAATCCGAAAACTGTCTGTAAAACTGACTGTAAACCTGTGCCATGGGGACAAGCCCTAAGAAGGATTGAAAATAGCCAGCTAGTCCAGTGACCACCAAGTAATGAAAACGAATCAGTAACTAATAATATGTTACATGTATATAGTGTACATGCATATACGGTATTTCTCATTTCCATAAGTTAAACCATTAAAACAAGGTAATGTTGTAGGGCAAAAAGTTATGAACTACATAATTGTCTTTAGGTTTTCATTCATTACAATTGGTGTAGTGGTAGAGAGGAGTATCATTTTCTTTTTAACTTTTCCGCATTCCTTGCAAGTACAGAGATTTTATAGAATCCCAAATAAGTCCTTTAAAATATGGGTTACAATACATAAATCTAAAATAATGTAAAAACAAATTGTTTAAAGCTAAAGTTTTGGGGGGCGAGGGGAAGGGGGCATAGGAATCTATAACTTTTACTGATTTTATCAAATGTCTAAAGCATACTGTTTGATTATTTTATTACTCCATAAAATTATCAATTGACTCTAAAGCTGTATAGCCACTATGCAGATAATAAACCATACAAGTATAAAACATTAATTGGAAAAGACAGTATTTTGCATTGGTAAAAAAAAAAATGTCATTAAAACAGCAATGAAAGAAACTCACCTAGACGTCTGGAGAGTGCAGGGATCTGCTCTGAGGACAACTGAATCAAAAGTATTCCAAAAACGCAATTGATTTCAGCACCAATATTAAAAACAAATGCACAGACCATCTAAGCGGTTGGTGAAAATGTTTTTGACACCAGTGATCTCATGTTTTAAATTAGGCATATAAAAGTTGAACATTTTAATCAAGGCGTCGTTGGAAGATCAGTAGTAATAAGCAAAACCCAAAAAATGGAAGAACTGTTAATTTTTATGCTATACATGTTCTATACTAGTTTTAGCTAACAAAATAGTGACTGAAATACTGTGATGTAATAGTGGCCTAAAGCTGTGTAAGCACGTCACAAAAAACAAACAATATAGGCAACATAATTCAACAAAATATAAAGGAATTACCAGTCATTAATGTTCTAAAAAAAAAAAAGTTAATGCACTTTGAATAAAAAGCATGTTTCTTAGCATAAATAGCTACTGCGTGACAAGAAGTACACAAATCCTACAAAATGTCTTCTCTTTAGGAAAATTTCAAGCTAATCCGATAGTATAGTAAATTTCAGTGGGTGAATGAGTTTGGCACAAAAAACATTTAACAAATAAATATAAGCAATATATATGCAATGAATGGGGTTATTACCTTTTTCATTTCATGTATTTAATCGCATGAATTCAAAACACCCAGCATGGGATGCCCTGTTGGGCGCACTCACAACTATTAGATTCCTGAGCAAAAGCTACTTTATAATATACTGATGTTACTAGGAATCTAAAGTAACTGCTGACTGAGATTAGATCCTTCCCTCATCACTGTGGGCATTGTCCCTATACAGTTGGAGATAGAGATTCTGTATACGGCAACTTTGTTCTTCGTCAGCTTCCTGTGAGGCAACAGACCTATGATAACACAGCTGCAATTTTATTGTAAGTCTTATTGGTTTGGCAAAAAGATGGAAAAAATGGAAACAAATTAAGAAGGTAAAAAAAAAAAAAAACATCACTGTTCCATGGATATTATCATTAACATAGTGGTCAGTGAGGTCTGAATAGCAAGTAAACCCTCAGACCGACCAATTTATTGGTCCCTCTCCTCAAGGAGAGATCTTTCCCCTTTCGAAGCCACTCTTGCCTCTCACCCAGCCAACCAGTAAGTTCTACACTGCACTGACGAGGGGCAAATACCCCGAAACAGCTGTCTGTAGTTGGACTTAACTGGTTTGGCTCAAATCCCTTTCACATTGCTAGGCTCCTGCGAGCTACATGTGAACTGAGGATGACTGCATCCAATAGAGTGCGCTGTGGAGCTCCTCAGCTCTTTTCCCATAGGCCATTGCTTTTGGTGCTATATGCATTTTTCACACTTTTTTTTATTTTTCACAGAAAAGTTTTTATTCATGATTATTTTTTATTACTGCCAAGAACAAGTAACAAATTATTTGCAAATTGATTTTGTTAACTGTGTGGAATCTGCCATCTATTGGCTGTGAAGGTCATGCATTTACAGTACCAAGCCAGTATTGGTGTTCATTACAAAAATGATAAAATTAAGTTTTTGGGGGTTGCTTGAAGGAACCCTTGTTTTACAGATCTAGGCTCTGTTGAAATCAGGTTTCTGAATTTTATTTTCTGTTCCATCACATGTGCTAAAAACTATATTAAAGGTGTTTTCCTATCTAGCTGTTTTGAAAAATCTGCTCCCACACCCCTATGGCTTCAGACTCCCACTTCTTGTGAAGACTGTGGATGGTTCTACAGCTCTGACTCAGCTCAGACATCTCAGCTCTGCCTATTCTTAGCTGTGCTTGTTAGGCAACATTGTTGATGGAGGGGTTGTAAAAAACTATAACACTGTCCAAGCAGCATAGTTATATATGTGAGCTAGCAAACTGTATTTATCATGACAGGAAGCTTCTAGTGAGAGAGAAAAACTTGCATGTCGCCAAGACACATTGTTAGTTGCAAAAATATTCTGTTCTCTTTAATGTAAATACACAGTTATGTGCTCTGTAAATCTGATAGGATATCATATGGCTTATCCATGGTCAAAAACTCTTTATTTTCCTCAATAGAAAAATAAGATCAGAGAGCGAGAAGCAGGCTTGCCCTGCTGATAAGACACAGAGATAAGAACTGCTCTAACTCTGAAATGAAGCAAAATCACAATAGCAATGAACGTGGTAATAATGTTTATTTACCTTTATCTACATGTTTAAAGACAACCTATCACTTGGGTTATACCCCCATTGCTGAGGACAGCACAAGCTAGTGACAGACATGCTGTTTCCAGCGCTGTGACCCTTATTCTGTAAGATGCTGCAGTTTCATAGCATTTAATGCTCAAATCTCTGCCAGAGAAAAGTGCACTTAATTCATGACCAGACTTTAGCCCTACACATCCCCGGCTAGCCACACCCAGTCACGACGATACAGCCTTTTACTTTGAATAGGAAGAAACTCTTGAATAGCCTGCAGGTGGGCGGGGCTATCCATGGGGTGGGCAAGGCTAAAGCCTGCTCATGAATTAAGTGCACTCCACTCTAGTAGACCAGGCTGAAAACTGCCAGATTTAATCATTAAATGTTCTGAAACTGCTCCATCTTACATAATAAGGGGCACACCACTGGAAATACCATGTCAGTTACAAGCTTGTGCTGCCCTCAGCAACGGTGGCGTAACCTATGTGACAGGTTCCCTTTAAGATGATCAATAAAAATTGAATACTTCTTTAAAGCAATGGTGCATCTATCACACCAAACACCAGAGGTGGCAACAGACCATATTAACTTCCAGTAGTGTCCATCATGTTCTGCAGAGGTATCTATAGTTTTGTCAGGAAAAAATTGTGCAGGATGCTGCTTAATTATTTGCGTTGAATGGGATGGAATATGCTATGGAGGCTCAAAACGGAGTCTGTAATGCTGATGTGAATACAGCTTAAGCAGTAAAGCACTTAATTTTGCAAGCTTTTCTTTTTTTTATATGTTTAAAGATAAAACTACTAAGTGTTATAATTTCCCTTGTCAATGTGGCATCTGCCCACACACTGACACTACATAGGACTGACAGTGTCGGAATCTGAAGGGACACAACCTATTGAGAAGGGTATTGATAATGTTAAGTTATCAATTTATTCATCCATTTACAGGAGGAATAGTGAAAGAGTGGCACAGAGTTGTAAGAAAAGGTGCTCCAGCATTGTTATTTTATGTGTAAGTATGAACTAAATCATGAATCTAAGGCTATGTTCACACGGATGAAATTGGGACGTGTTTCGGCCCGTATTTCGCACCGTACTGCGCTCAATACGGGGCGAGATACGTCCCAGTCATTACGGTAATCCATAGTTCTCATAGGGAACTATGGATTACGCCTCCGCTCGCACAATACTCTGCGGGGGGAGATAAGTGACATGTCAATTACCAGCGGCGAATATGTGCCGCCAATACTGAATGTCTATGGGGCCGGGGGGGGCTTCCACCCCCCCCCCCCACGCTTCGCGAGAGTCGGCGCGAGCTTCTGTAGTTCTGCCGTAATTGCGGGGTGTAATTATGTCGTGTGAACATAGCCTTAGGTGTTTTGCACTAAACTACTGATGGAGCTATTAAAGCTAAAGGTGTGTTTAAAAACATAAACCGAGTCTTCCAGATGTTAGGTTTTGTTGGCCAACTTCTATGAACAATCATGCTTGATCCTAGGTTTAACTATACATTCTTTTTTTAATTCCACCAGGTATAGTCGCAGAGAAATGTAAACAGCTTTTTCTACAAAAGTTGGCAGATAAAGAGGTAACAACTTGCCTTTCAACTTCTATAGTCTGGAAGTTTGTTCAGGCGTAACAGAGCTTCTTGGTCCCAATGCAAAATGTAATCAAGGCCCCCATTTATAATACTAGTATTTTTTTTTATATGACAGAGCGACTGTTGACTGTTACTTCTGGACACTCTATAACTACAACAGAAAACAAAAGAGTGGTGACTGTCAAGCCACTCCAGTAAAGCTTACAGCTTGTCTAGATACTTCTTGAACAATGGCCAAATTTCTTGCCTCACTGGCTATGAGTTATCTTGACTGCCCACCCTCAAGAGTGCACTCAAAGAGAATGATCACTAAAAAATGTTCCTCAGTGCACTGATCAGTGCAGGTGGTTGACGCCCAGACATATTTTGGAAAAACTGATGTTGAGAAAAATGAATTGCAAGTCATTGTATGACCGTGAAAAGACTAACCATGAAATTATTATTGTGCTGCTTCTTCTGAGCACTTACACAATCATATGAAAAACAAACAAGATATTTTTTTTCTGTCTTCTTCAAAGAATCTAAAATGTTGGCAGTACATTATAAGGCAAAGACTACACTTGATAAAAACAGCAGGCAAAAGATAAAAAGGGCCTCTGCAGATCACCCGAGACCCGAAAGAGGCAGCATGATCTACACAGTTAAAAAATAATTTTAAAAAACCTAAAAAGGTACAAAACATTCATATTCAGAACAACATAAAACAAACATGGGGAAATAGCAGTGAACACTTCATTATGACATGCAGGAAATTTCTTTCAAGCATTATGCATATCTTGAGATATAAAGGCCTTCCTTAAAGATGCCACATGTTCTGTTTGTGTGCCAAGTTAAAATGCACTCAAAGACTTTGAGATGAGTAAACAAGGTCATTCTGGGATGGGCCAAGTTAGATTAAGGTAAAATAATTGTCAAGCTTTCCTGTCAGCAAAGAGTTTGTTTTGGCGCAAGCAACCTCCAACTATACATAAGACGTTTGATGAAGTCTGTATGTCAGACGCCTCTTTTGTCCTCAGTATCTTAAGTAAAGGAATATTGGCATACATTCGTATAAGTAGATATCTAACTGTACTGTTTGTATGTGCAAATAATAATGCAATATAATATCCTCTTTTAAAGATCTTCAATGTCTTCAATGAAATTGCTAGCAAAAGGAAATCTACACCTTCGTGTCTAACAAGTTACTATTCTTCTAAAAATGTAAAGACAAATCCATTTTTTCTCAATACCTATGTGGCTAAAATACCTTTACAATGCATTTTATCAGAACTAAAGGCAGCTAGGACATTCTGTCGGCTCATATAGTATTTATTAGCAAAACACGTGAAAAAGATTTTGTAATAATAAAAGAATTAAGATACTTTGCACATATACATAACTGTATATAAAGGAAAACTATCAATTACTGCTGGTGTGTAGGGGAAGTTCCCTGGACTCCTATAGAGAGCAGTGTGATAAATGTCAAGAATAGGGCTGGATCCCATTATATCAAAAGAAAGACTGGCACTACTTGGGGCTACCAACACAAACATACTAAACATGAGTGTCCATCTCTGCAATCATTTTTTGTCTGGATGCAGGGGCAAGAGGGGAAAGGTGGGAGTTCCAGAGTTCTAAAGTTGGCAAGAAACATAGTTTCATAGTTTCATAGTTTGTAAGGCTAAAAAAAGACAAGTCGTCCATCTAGTTCAGCCTGTTGTGCTAAGGTGTTGATCCAGAGGAAGATAGGATAACTGATGACAAAACACTCATACGGCCAACAGCTATTTCTCCAACTTCACCTTAAAGGAGTTGTTCCATCTTGAAATATCCTTTTTGAGGCAACTCATAGCTTGCCACCTTTGGAACTCCCATAGAAATGTGCATCTCCCCATTCTCTGAGACCCACTTTTACCAAGCTAGGAGCTGGTCACAAAGAGGATCATACAAGATTGAACAATCCGTTTATAAATCACTGAGTATGACCGTTTAAACAAGAAAAAGAAAGAAGCCTTTGTTATTTAAGTTAAATTTTGGAGTCCCGGGGTCCAGTGTGTGCCAATGGGGGGACATGGGGCTATTTTACCTGTCTTACTGGGAGGACTTTTAATGGCGCAGTAGCTAATGAGCCACCTTACATGACTTGATGAATTTTGACCAAAAAAATATCAACAATTTTGCTGCAAATTTTCTTCATGGTTTGAATCTTTTGGCTATAAGGGGTCAATCCATATGCTTTTGAGATGTTTTACAGATGTCCCACCATATTAAGCCCGATGTAGCCTTGAAAAGAAATCTTTCGGAAGTACTGATCTAATATGTTTGAATCAATTATTACCTTTTCATGATATAGACTTTCAGGTGCTCACATCTTGGATCAATCAGTATACTGTGATGCACGTCATGAAATTGTGCTAGCTTTTTACAGGTTATTCATGTTACAGGTATTATATATATAAAGTAACAACAATAATAACGAATAAAAAGGGCAAAAAATCTTGACAGACAAAATTGTTTGTTTTTCAATTCTTCAAGACAATGCAGGTAGATACTTGCAAAGACAATAACACTGACTCGGCAGAGCGTCCCTATCCAGGCATCTTAATTTGATGCACTGAAATTGGCTCAATTATGCTGTATGGTGAGAATAATAATATGGGTTGTTACATGTGATTGTTTGGTGTTGAAAAGATGACAATCATAGGTATGTTTTGTGTGTTTTCACATACAGTGGGTACGAAAAGTATTCAGACCCTTTAAATTTTTTCACTCTTGTTTTCATTGCAGCCATTTGGTTAAGATCACAAAACAATTCATTTTTTGCCTGAATTAATGTTCACTCTGCCCCCCCTTCCTTTAAAAGGAAAAGAAAAAACAGAAATGTAGATATTTTTTGCAAATTTATTAAACCTGAAAGACTGAATATATCACATGGGTCTTTAAGTTCAGAACCACTTTGCCAGTATTGAGTAGAACGCGCCTTTTGGAGCTAGTACTGCCATTGAGTCTTCTTGGGAATGAAATTGTGCTGCAACAAGTTTTTCACACCTGGATTTGGGGATCGCTGCCATTCTTCCTTGCAGATCCTCTCCTAGTTCCTCTGGTTGATGCGTGAACGTTGGTGGATCCATTTTCAAGTCTCTTCAGGAGATGTCAATTGGGTTTAGGTCAGGGCTCGGGCTGGGTCGTCAGAATGGGCACATGAGTTTTTCTGAAGCACTGCTTTGTATTTTTAGCTGTGTTGTTAGGTCATTGTTCTTGTTGGAAGATAATCCTTTGGCCCAGGTCTGAGGTCCAGGGCGTTGGAAGAGGTTTTTATCCAGGTTATCTCGTTACTTGGCTGCATTCAGCCTTCCTTTTCAATTGGCAAACCAAGTCAATCCTGTCCCTGCAGCTGAATAACACCCCCATAGCTTGATGCTTGCCCTCCACCCATGTTTCACTGTTGGAAATGTATGGGCAGGTGGATGGCAGTGCCTGGTTTTCTCCCGCTTAAAATTAACACCAAAAAAACAGTTTTTCAAAAATAAAATTTTTTTCTTCGTCTCCATCAGACCAGAGATCTTATTTACTCATGTCTGGAGATGTAGTTCCTTCATGTGTTTTTTTCGCGAAATGTATGTGGCTTTCATTTGTCTTGCACTGAGGACGAGGCTTTCGTAGGCACACTCTGCCATAAAGCACCGACCTGGTGGAGGGCTGCAGTGTTAGTTGACTTTGTGGAACTTCTCTCCCTATCTTGGTGCTCAGCCACTAGTGGTCTTGGCGGTTATTCTTTACCTCTCTCACCAAGGCTCCCTCTTCTCCCACGATTGCTTAGTTGGGTGGGACAGCCAGTCGAGGAAGAGTTGTCGTCGTCCATAACTTCTTCCTTTTTAGAATTTATGGAGGCCACTGTGCTCCTGAGGGCTGCAGAAGAAATTCTTTTTTACCTTGGCCAGATCTGTGCCTTGCCACAAATTCATGCATCTGAGCTCCTTGGGCTGTTACTTAGACCCCATGATTATCATGTGCTCATGACATGCAATGTGTAGCTGTGGGGTTTATATAGAACAGGTGTGTGCCTTTCCTAATCAAGTCCAATCAGTTAATTAAAAACAGTTGGACTCCAATGAAGGAAGTAGTAACCATCTCAAGAAGGATCAGAGGAATATGGACAGCTGGTGAGTTAAATTTGTGTGTCATAGCATAAAGGGTCTGAATACTTATGTAACATGTGAATTTCAGTTTTCTTGTTTAATAAATTTGCAAAAATATCTACATTTCTATTTTTTTTTCTTTCAAGATGGGGAGGGTGGTGCAGAGTGTACATTAATAACCAAAAAAATAAACTTTTTTGATCTTACCAAATGGCTGCAATGAAAAAAAGAGTGAAAAATTTAAAGGGGTCTGAATACTTTCCGTACCCACTGTACATCTATTTTAAATACATAGGTAAGCTATCCCTCTACAACGGAAAAGTAGACATAGGTAGAAGACTTACCCCAGTAACAAAATATATTGTCTATCATATCCTACAAATGTTTTCTTCTCACTCATCTTCAAATAGAAGGAGCTCCAACTCTCTACATTTCCTTACAAGAAAGCACCATGTGTGTCACGCCACAGCAGCATAGTATGGAAGTCTTCTCTCTCATTTAGCACCTGACCAATCTGACATCTTACCAATTGGTACGAATTTAATTGGAAAAAAACTGCAGGTAACAGTATCAGTAGATAGACCTCTACAGATGCCTCATTATGGCTCTACACTGTCAAGAGATTGCATGGAGCTATAATACTATCATACTAAGCCTTGGAGAAATATAGGAAAAATACTAGGACACCTACCATATGTAAGGTGTGCTACCACCTTAATGCTGTGACTCCTTCTTTATCCAGAGCTTTTAGTATTTTCTTGTCTGGAAGTAGTCTGGGTGCAATATTGATAACATATGTAAGACTAGATAAATGGTCCTATTAGCTCCTATAAATTTTAAATAAAAAAAAAGCTATCTTGCCACCATAAATGGAATCATTATCACTCTGACCACTTTGTAAGATTGTCAAAATAACAAAATGTCTAGGGCCGGGGGGCGGAGCCTGACTGGCAAGCTGAGCGGCAGCATCTGAGAGGAGCTCCAGCACACTTGACTCCTGTAAATCATGTGTTGGAGCAGGCATAGGATTACAAAACTCCCGTGGACAACAAAGCTGAGCTGTTTATCATCTCACTGGAGTATTCTGGTTCACTTTCCAGACCTGTGGTTGCGATGGTCTCCTCGCCGCAATCAAGGGCCACAGAAGGTGGAGAGTGGAGCTGAACTAGAAGCCCTAGGGCAGCGTGGGATCTGCAAGAACAGCTGGGAAGCAAGCAGATGGTACCGCTTGGGGACAACTGGCTAAAATTAGCCCAATATGGCCCAACAACCTTCCAATCTTCCTCTTGGCACAGAGCTCTCCCAGTAAGCAACAGCTGGATGCTGGAAAATATACAGCTGTGCTGTGACAGAAAGCAAAGACACAGGAAGAGTAAGTGCCAGCAGCATGCATCCAGGAGCCATGACCTAAACAAAATACACGGTCACTCCTAATAGTTTACAAGCACAGGTGGATACAGAAACCTACGCATGAGGGGTTGTGCTTCAAGCTGTTCACCCAATGCCATACTGCTTTATCCACCCTGATACACAGTTGGTGGTATGAAAGGAGGATAATCAACATATGGCGGCATGATATGCAGAAGATATGATGAGCGGGTCAAAGCTGCTGAACCAGATCAGTGATTTGGGAGGATCAATTCACTCATATGCAGCGGGACTGGAGCTCGCATTCTAAAGGTGTTCAAGGCACTACTCGCCAAGGACGGAATGATCTGGAGATTCGCTCCGCACTGAAACAATGTGCGCATCGTGGGAGTGCCCGAAAAACAGGAGGCTCCAAACCATCAGAGTTCTTTGAGACCTGGCTCACATAATATTTTTTTTTTTTTTGGAAAGACTCATTTACTTCTCTGTTTGCAGTTGAGAGGGCGCACAGGGTCACAATGCGCCCATTACCTCCAGGGGGCCCCACGCGCTAGAATTCAGTGCTGGTTAACGATGCTGCACTTTAATGATAGAGACACTTTACTGCGCAAAGCGAGCCTAAGCAGGAACGTAATGGTGGACGGCTGTCGGATCTCCTCTATAGGTTTCTTACAGAGGTTCAAAAAAGAAGAGCGCCAGTTTCAGGATCGTCAAGAGGCGGACTCCGGCGCTTCGGGTGCAATACGCCCATTGTATTCCCAACCAGACTCGAGTTGGTTGGCGGTTAAACTCTACGCATTTCTTTGAAAAACTCCAAGAGACGCTATGCAATGGATTGACCAGAATGAATCCTCGATACAAAGCGCAGCTTCCAGAGGTGTCCGGGAGAAGAGGGATAACATATGTACACAGTGTCTTCACCTTCACCTCTATGATTCCTTGCTTTATTTATTTCGTCCTCTCTCCAAACCCAGTTCTATGTTTATATAAAATAACCTTTTTTAGGAGCAGGGGGTGGTGGAGTAGGAACTGTTAGTTCTTGTTATATGCAGTTAACTGTTGCCTTCACTTCCGGTCGTATGGTGGATAATTGAGCTCTTTTATTTTGGGCTGTTTACTCAATTTTGCAATTTTTACATTTCCTTGTATTTTGTAATATTTTACAGATTTTGTTGGTTTCACATGTTTATCTCTGAGGGGGGGAAGGTGAGTTTAATATATCTCCAGATGCTTTTGCTTACTTTGGAGCAGGTTGGACGCCTTCACATCCATCATCTTGGACAGTTAAGTTACTTGGTAACTTAATGGGACACAGGATGTTAGATGGCGGATTTAGATAAACCATGTCTCCGGGAATGTCAGGGGAGTGGAGTGACCCAAACAAAAAGATATGCGATGATAAATTTTCTTTCCCAATATAGCCAGCTATATTGTTTTATTCAAAGAGACCACTTATGGTGTATCCCGAATTCACGTAATCATTGCTTAAAAGGGCTTGGGTGGGTTGGGCGTTTCATGGTTTACAACAGTAATTATTCAAGGCGGCGTCAGTATCATCACCGATATAAATCACATTCCTTTTGAATGTTTGGCTATTGAGAGGAGATCGGGGATGGGTAGATATATATGTGTTATAATGTAAAATATATACTTGAACATTTTGTTTTGGTTAAACATTTATATACCTCCACCCTTTTAATTGCCAGTACCTTTTAAAGCAGTGCTTAACTTTGTGGCTGGTTTATCCTGAGTGTCACAAGGTTCTTATTGACTGGGGGACTTTTTAATACTGTGGTTTGTTTGGGGGGGGGGACCCACATTGGGATAAATCATCCAGCAAATAATTGTACTACTACCCTCAGCATTGACTCCGCTTTTGGGACACATTGATTGGAGTGTTGGAACTTTGTAGACATCTGGACGTGCTAATTAAACACTAATGAGTTTCACTATTACTGTTATTATAGTAACGTTTAACACATTGTCTAGATTAGATATGGCTTTGGGTAATCAGCCGGCTCTGTCTAATGGTTACTAAAACTGGAGTATCTTACAACCGCTCCATTTCTGATCATTCCCAATGCTGATACAGATTAAAATTCTGATTTATCCATGAGGATATATGAGGCGGTGGAGATTTAATGCCTCTACTGTTGCCCCTATATGGATACAGTGAAATTGGCAGTCCGATTTGGAGGAAATTCCTTTCAGGTGATATGGACTTCCAGCCTCCGATCGAGTTACAGTGTGAGGTACACTAATGAAGGCGTACTATTAGAGGGGGCTGACACGGGGAAATTAGCACTTGAAGATTAAATGGGGGGAGTCAGCTAGAATAAAAAAACTATCCACGTGAGGCAAGTCAATGAGCTGAGATTCGATTCGTTTTGCTTCGCACTTACAAGACCGGGGAGGAACTGCGTAAGGCGCAAGGATAACACTGAAACACATTTTATTTGAATCTGGCTGAAAATAAACGAATTTTTAAAAAGCAAACTTATTTTTTTTTTTTTGGTGATAAGGGGAGCAGCGGGCGTTACTTAAGCACTATCGATTTATTCCAGAGGTGACTCCTGTTTTATACCAGCTCTGCGAACACGCATCAGGCGCCCTTAATGACAGAACCTTGGATGTTTTGGGAATTACTTAGGGGATTTTTCTATAAACATTTTATATTACATCAAGACTTGAGGGTTTCCAATTCTCAGATCCAAACAATATTTACGGGATATAGATCTTCCCATTTTAAGTGCCCTGAACAGCGAGAGGCATTGGATAGCGCCTCTTGCGTTAGAGAACTGATTGGTGGCTGTTAAGGACTTTGGCAAATAATAAGTCCCCAGGGTTGGATGGATTGCCTAAAGAGGTATATCAGCAGTATGGGGAGGTGGTTGACTGTTACCATAATTTTGTTGGTAGGGGTTGTTTTATGATGCAGAGACACAGGGCTGTGTGCCTGCTTCAATGCAAGAGGCATAGGGAATTAATAGTTGTTATTAGAAAACCTGATAAAGATCCATTGCTGCCGGGGGAAGTCTTTACAGGCCCATTTTCTAATCCACTGCTGGATACCCAAAAAATCCCTAGCTTAAGGCGTTTGCGAAACAGACTATCTGTGGTTGGTTTTCCCAGATCTACGTGGCATCCTGATCAGGCGGATTTTATACCACAGAGGGATACGTCCAACAATTTACGGAGGACTGTACCTGAACTGCCGCTTCATGTTGATATCGACTGGGGAGAAGGTCAATCTTGTCTTTAGATAGCTGCTAAGGCCTTTGATAGTGTGGACGTGGGAATTCTATGGGAGGGTTTTACTAAATTGGGGTCTTGGCCAAAATATTTATATCCTGGAGTAAGCGTTCTTTTTAATGATCCCATAAGGATTAAGGGGCAGTACTTATAATTTACATCAGAGACGTTTTGATTTGCGAAGGGGAAACAATCGTACATGGGTATTGCCCTTTGTCTCCATTGCTATTTGCCTGGCATTGAGCCGTTAGTCAGCTCCAGATTAGAGCAAACACCCATATTGAAGGGCTTTAGGAGAGGAGGCTTGGAGGACAAAATAGCCTTTTACGCTGACTGATATCCTCCTATTTTGGGCTAATACTGGCGGCTCATTGGCCAGAGGCAATTAATGACATTAAAAGCTATGGTGCCAGCCCTTCTCTGGGTTTGAAAATTAATTGGGGGAAGTCTGTCATTATGCCAGTGGATGACATGGATCAATTTACTCTCCTGGAGATATACCACTTCTAGTGATCCCATTCTTCCGATACCTGGGTATATAATATTTTCTGATGAATTTACAGGAATTTGGGTGGTTGAATTCTGGTATCCCATTGCTTGTTAATTAAAAAATAAATTGGATGTCTGGGCGTAAATTACCATTATCGATAGCGGGGAAGATCAAATCTGGTTTTTTAAATGATTTGGATATGACCCAGTTGTTGTACCTCCTCATAACTCTCCAATCTGGCTCCCTGAGATTCCTTTTTTAAAAGTCAAATGCTATTTTCAGAGCCCCTTATTCTGGGGCAGGGTCACATGCACCGGATAAAGCTAGGAAACTCTGCAATTGGCAAAGGTACGAGGGAGGGTTGCAATTCCTAATCCAGCAGTTTACTTCATTGGCAGCACAACTGCAATATTTGAGAGGATTGGGCATGGGGGAGGGGGATAAGGATTTAAATTTGAAATATTACGCAACATTTTTTAATTATACCCAATCTTTATGGTAAACTGGAAGCAAACACTTTTTTTGTGCGACTCCAAAAAGTTTCCAACTTTATATTGATGCAATTAAACTGTGGTGGAAAATTACGGCGGTGGATTTTGGGCTTAAGGGCGTGCACATCCTATACCGGGATTTGGAATATCCCCCTGGTGGTTCCGAACTTTTTGTGCTTCAGGGATTTTGAGTCATGGGCATCAGGGGCCGTCAATATGTCTCTAAGCTGCTTACAGTTCCGGGGGTGCTTAATAGTTTTCAGCAATTGCAATTGATATTTGCTTACCGCATACACAGCATTTACAACTACCTTACAGCTAGGCCGGCGTTAATGCAGAAATAAATCAGACACAATTCAATATAATGCCAAATTTACTCCGCATAGATAGGGTTCAAGAACATCAAACAAACGTGGGGACTGATATCCACATTTATATAAACTTTTATTGGAAACTTTTTTTCTAGAAAACCAATAGGATTTTAGTTAGTAGGTGGGAAGGATGATTTGGCCCCTTATAGAGCCTAATATTTGGGAGGAGATTACTGGAGACCATACCATTGATTTCAAGTGAGTGAAAAGCATCGAATCTACTCAATTATTCTTAATTTTACATCGAGTTTACAGAAAATCTCATATTTCTAAATAAAATTGGAATTAGGGACTCTCCTCTGTGTAATAGGTGTCTATGTGCACCGCCATCTCTGAAGCATATGTTTCTGGCATTCGCCCAAATAGAGCGATATTGGATTTTCTATTGTCAAATTGATCCAGCGTATTTTCAATTACAGTGGAGATCAATCCGTTGGGTTTGTATTTTGTGGATATGTAGGAGACTTAAACGGTTTTTCAGAGGCTGAGAAAATCGCAATATCCAGGCTTTTATTTATGGCCGAGGAAATTAATAGCGACAACGTGGCTTGGATGCAGAACCTCCGTCGCACAGGTGTTTGTTAATTAAAAGTGAACTGGCTGATTGCTCTGGAGTGAGGGGTGTATTTATAAGAGAGGAGGCAAAACTTAAAGTATATTAAAATATGGGTAATGGGACTGGAATACTTCTTGGTCTTTGCTGCACAGAACTTAGTTAGGCACGAGGGTGTTGGGGATCTCGGTGTAGAGGTTCCTGGGACTGCGTCTATGGATGTTGTCAGTGGATGGAGGCGTCCGACAGCCAGTACAAATTTTTTTTGTGACAAGAAACTGATGTTTTTAATATTGCATTGCTATGTGATTGTAATGTATATTTTATGCTCTGAATCTGGAGATGGATTTGGGGGGGTGGGTTTGGTTGTGTTTGGGATTAAAAGTTGAAAATTTGGTCTTGACAATGAAATCATACTGTATATGTTTTGTATACTTTATATCTGACCAATAAAAAGTTTATGGTTTAAAAAACAAAATGTCTAGGGCCAGCTTTACATTTACCTGAAATCTCACTCATAATTTTAGGATGATGGGGCAAATCGATCCAACTAAAATGGGCCAAAAGCAATTTTTTGAGCATAACAATGATAAGACAAATAAGACAGACAACAGAGGAGTAGAAAAGAAGATCTGCCTATCCAAGAGGGAAAATAAATATAGCAGCCAGTCCTGCATACTTTGAGATCATCTAAAGACATGCTAGAGTCTTAAAATTTGCATCAGAGGTAACATTACATATTGCCACCAACTACTTTATACTACAGATGTGGTTGAGTGTTTGAATAGACTCTTCCAAAGATTCAAAACTTACACAGACAGTCCCAATTAACCAAAAGTGGTGGGAAAAATAATTCTTCAACCAGTGACGTATATACTCAAAGGGATTATAGGGTTCCTTGCAGGCTAGGGCAAGGTTCCAGGCGGGGACGCCCTTTTTAGGGCGATTATCCTGCATCCCTGTTAGGTTAGAGCAGTTTTTTTGCTTTTGGTATAGGGCATAACAGGGCTTTTCATGTATCTGGTCCTGTACTATTAGCATTTACAAATTTGTTTATACGTCTCTTTTATATGCGGCATACATTTATGAGCGTTCCTTTCTTTCACTTGGAATTCATACATTTTATCTAGGTTATTAATAAAAGTTATATTTTAGGACCTACTTTTCTTCTTTGAGTATATATATCTTGCAGAGATTCCCAATATTTAGGAATCTCAGTTGTCAAAGCCTCTCCTCATTCTGATCCAATATGCTTTGATGAGAGAGCATTTTCACCAGATATGCATAAAAGAACCCATTTTCTGTGTACATCTCTGGATAAAGGGAAAAATTCTGTGGATTTTTTTCAAGAGATCTACAAACACTTTAAAAAGCTTTTGTAGATTTTGTAGCCAAGACCCTACCACTTCATAGGCCCTATGACTGCCCTATTGAGCTTCTGAGGGCTACTATCCCTCCTCAAGTTACAATGTACTCCCTATCTCTACACAAGGTAGAAGCAATGTTGGCCTATATTACACAAAAGCTAGAAAAAGGGTCAATTTGAAACTTGCATTACTAACTGCTTCTTTGTCGAGTACTGACTGTACTGACTCAATGACAAGCTTGAAAAATGCCTACTTGAATAGACCTGCCTGCCAATCTTTGACTACACGGTTTCTGATCAACAGGCCTGCTGAAGCGATCAGAATATTATACATCGCGGTTTACTTCCTTAGATTTTCCAACAGCTTAAGCAATACATTCCCTCCTATTATTCCAGTTGTCACCCTGACCAAGAGGACACAATCAATTTATTACTCCAAAATCCTACTACTTACCTAGATCCTAAATAACTCAACTCAAATCTACAAATTATATTCTTTCTATCTTCATCTTTTTCTTTCTTGAAGTGAACACTTTCTATGTAGAAGCCAGTACAGATACCCCCCCACTCCCACCCCCCCCCCCTTTACTTTTAAGAACTATGTCACACGGCCTTAAAATGGGACGTATTTCAGTCCGTAATTGGCGCCGTAGTGCGTGAATTACGGCCCTGGAAATAAGTCACAGTCATCTCACGGTAATCACAGTTCTCATAGAGAATTTTGGATTACGTCTCCTCTCCACTCTCCCTGCTAGTGGCGATCCACTGCGGGGGAGATGAGGTGGCATGTAATTTTCTAAGCGGGTATACGCGCAGAGAATGGGTAATGAAAGTCTATGGGCCGGCGCGATGCCGGCCCCACTGCGTTGTCTCGCCACGCATGTGTAATGCTTGTAGGGCGCATAAATTACGCCCCGCAAATAAGCTGTGTGAAACATAGGCCTTAAGGAAAGAATATCACTTGTGGGTTTTGTTCTAAGATCTTTACTCACCAAGTGACGAATTAAACCACTATCACCTGACTTTGGTAAGCCTAACACATGTTCCTCCAGAGCAGTGATGGAAAACCTTTTTGAGACCGAGTGCTGCGGATATGGCGACCAAAATAAATTACACTTAGTTACTGCAATGTGGTCCACTGCTGGCACGAAGCAGGGAGGTGGAGCATTCGTTAGGCCGCGGGGAACGCACAACAAATTAATATGAGGGAGTGTGACGGAAGCCGCTTAGGCCCATCCATCTGCATATTTTCCACATACAGTGTCCATACTTGCGGTAGCAGTGTGACACGGGTGCTCAGCAGACAGTGGACTGATTATACACAACACCACGACTACATATACATCACCATCACCCATAGTGATCATTGAATAATACCCCACGTATCACAACACAAAGTGTACTGACTAATGTACTGCCACCACATTACTGAGATAACAAAAAAACCATATACACTTTGCGCGCAATATAAGAGATTACATTTCAGGCACCATTTAGTGTCTTATAGGTGACGTTTCTCCGGATAAAGTCGTTCCGTATTCCCTTTTCTTCTCCATATGGGTTCACAACTTCATTGCTGACTTTCTGCCTCCACAACCAAACACTACGTCCCTTGCAGTTTTATGACTCAGCTCAAATATCTTGAATCACTACTTTTCCAGCTACTCCTTAACTTATAGGTATTAAGTCCCTAAGGTAGGTGTATAGGTCCTGCACAGGCAAGTACACAGCTCCGACCTCTACAGGCAATATACATGGTTCCACAGGCAAAGAATACAGACAGATCGCTCCCCACAGGCAGTATACAGACAGATAGCTTCCCACAGGCAGTATACAGATAGCTCCCCACAGGCAGTATACAGACAGATAGCTTCCCACAGGCAGTATATAGACAGATAGCTCCCCACCAGTCAGTATACAGATAGCGCTCCCCACCAGCCAGTATACAGATAGCTCTCCTCACACAGCCATGTAAATAGCCAGCTCTCCCCACAACAGCAGTATTAGCCAGCTCTCCCACTGCCTGTATTATAGCCAGCTCCTCCACACTGCAGTATATAGCCAGCTTTCCCCATGCCACGTATCTAGCAGCTTCCCCTTTTTTCTACCACTGCCTATGTTATATAGCCATGCTTCACTCCACTGCCTGTACTTATAGCAGCATCTCCCCACTGCACAGTATATAGCCAGCTCACCCCACTGCCAGTATATAGACACAGCTTTCCCCACTGCGTTTATAGATAACTTTCCCCACTGCCCTGTATATAGCCAGCTATCCCTCTGCCATAGATATATTAGACCAGCCTCTTCCTAACTGCCGTGTATATAGCCAGCGTCTCACCACTGACAGTATATACCAGCTTTCCCCACCATGAACGATAGTATATACACAGAGCTTCCCGCCACCAGGCGCCAGGTATATAGCCCAGCTCTCATACATGCTAGGATCTAGATTAATCTCTCCACACTTGCCTGTATCATAGCAGATCTCACCCCTACCAGTATATAAACATTTATGTCCCACTGCATGTATATAGCCATGGCTCTCAGCCACCAGGCCAGTTATATAGCCAGCTCTCCCCACCATGAAGTAATATAGACTGCTCTCACCCACCATGCAGTATATTGACAGCGCTCCCCACTGCTAGAGTTATAGATAAAACTCTACCATGCCTGTATATAGCCGCTGTCTCCACTGTCAGGTATATAGCAGCTCTCCCCAATGCCTGTGTATATAGCCACTCTCACTGCCTGTATATAGCCAGCTTCCCCACGGCTGTATATAGACAAGCTATAACAATGCACTGTATATAGCCAGCTCTACCCACCAGCCAGTATTATAGCCAGCTCTTCCTACCCTTCCAATATCTAGCCAGCTCTACCCAGCTGCCAGTCTATAGCCAGCCTCTTCCCCCATCTGCCTGTATATAGCCATGCTTATCCCTACTGTGCTCAGTATATAGAAGAGCGCTCAACACTGCACAGTATTTATACAGATAGCTATCCTCACAGCCCATGTAATAGCAGCTCTATCCCACAGCAGTATTATAGCGCAGCTCTCCCCTCAGCAGTATATAGCATGCTCTCCCTCACTGCCAGTATAGTAGCAGCTGCTCCCCACTTGCCAGTTTACTAGCAGCTCTCCCAGCAGCTCTGTATATGAGCCGCTCATTACTCTGCCAAGTATTATAGCCAGCTTTGCTCTCAACTGCCAGTATATAGCCAGCCATCTCCCCCACTGCCGTGTATATTAGCCAAGCCTCTCCGCAAGCACGGTATATAGCAGCTTCCCCTCAATTGCCTGGTATACTAGCCACTCTTCCTCGACTGCCTGTATATTAGCCAGCTCTCCCCACTGCCCTGGTATATAGCCAGCTCTCCCCAATACTGCGCTGATATATAGCCAGCTTCCCCACTGCCTGTATATAGCCAGATCTCCCCAATGCCTTGTATATAGCAAGCTCCCTCCCCACTAGCCTGTATATAGCCAGCTCTCCCCACACTGGCCAGTATATAGCAGCTCTCACCTCACATGCCTGTATATAGCCAGCTCTCCCCACATGCAGTATATACCCAGGCTCTCCCACCATGACAGTATATTACCCAGCTTCACCCACCATACCAGTATATAGCCAGCTCTCCCCCACTGCACGAGTATATAGCCAGCTCTCCCACTGCCTCTGTATATAGCCAGCGTCTCCCTACTGTCAGTCTATAGCCAAGCTTCCCACTGCCAGTATATAGCCAGCTCTCCCACGGCTCATGTATATAGCACAAGCTCTCCTCCCACCATGCCAGTATATAGCAGCTCTTCGCCACTGACATATGTATATAGCCAGCTCGTCCCCACCTGCCAAGGTATGATAGCCAGCTCTCTGCGTCAGCTGCATCGGGCGCACAGCCTATGACGGTTATGCGACTGAGGACATGGCAGCGGCTGCGATTTGATTTGTAACATACATTAGGTCGACTGCACCAGTGGAGCGCACAGGTGCCGCTAGCGCACCCTCAGATGTGCGGGTCTACCGAGCTCGCCACGGGTAGAGACATGGGGCTGTGATGGCCCCTGGGTCCGACACTGTGACGCAGGACACGAGCACTCGCGGCGCGGAGGTCAGGCGGTCTCATGTCTGGGAAACCTTAGTGTGTGGCAAGCCTGGCTACGCGCTAGCCAGATGAGGATGGCCCTGTGTGCCACTTCCGGCAAGCGTGCCATAGGTTCGCCACCGCTGCTCTAGAGTAAAGATCACTGGAAAAGTAATACATGGAATATCATTTATATAAAGAGAATGTTTTTAAGGTTAATATTGGACAGTTATACCTGGGTTCAGACATAAGGACATTGCAAAGAGTCCCATAGCAAAACGTACAAGAGACTTGAGAGGGGATCTCTTTAGTACCATATGGGGGATGGAACAGTCAGACGACTGTAGATCCTGACCTGATATTTTGCTGCACAAGAGTATTATATGTAATAGTATGTTGATGCCCATACGGATTCCCTCAAGGACCAGGTGTGTAAACTCATAGATAACCCTGTCAAATGACTGTTCGGCATGTATGTTTAAAAGATACATGAGCAGTTTAGTTTTTCTGATACAGGCAATACGTTTTAATTATGTTGTTTCTTGCTGGTTTCACTGACAAAAAAAACAACCACATGAGTATGAATTAAGAGAGAAGCAAGAACATAGTAGAAGGTAGAGGACTTGGAAAAGCCACTTGCCCCTCTTATCGGCATAGTCACAAAAACCCCTATGTGCCTTCTCTTTTAGACCTATTCAAGCAAAAGAATGCCAAGGAAACTTAAATAAAACTGACAGCTTTATTATAATCCACAATAAAAAAGGCTTCATGTAAGCACATAGATATCATCCAATGTTAGGAAGGCACACATGCTCAAAAAATGAGTACAAGCTTGAGAAAGGGGAGGGGATCTCCTCGAAACGCCGCTACTCTGTGCGGTCTCCAAGCATCTCCATGTGAAACTCTTTTCAGAGTCAAAGAAAGACTGTCGGTCTGTATACGTTTTGTATTAATTTTTTTGAGCATGTGTGCCTTCCTAACATTGGATGATATCTATGTGCTTACATGAAGCCTTTTTTATTGTGGATTATAATAAAGCTGTCAGTTTTATTTAAGTTTCCTTGGCACTCTTTTGCTTGAATAGGACCGAGTAGGGTTGGAGGCCCTGTGATTTTGCCTGAACGAAGGCTACACAAACAAAAACAAAAAAGAAAAAAAAAGTGGCCGGTCTTGTTTAATATAACCTTCTCTTTTAGACACAATGGCCACTGATCTAGGCGGATAAGTATTTATTGTTTAGTATTGGCTATTTCTAACCAAGCAGTAGTCAGCAGATATGCTAAGCAAGTGCAATACCTCCTTTGCCAAGCAAAAAAGAGGCTGCAGCTTCAGAGGCATCCATGTCACCATACCAGCGATTCATAGTGTAAAGAAAGAGAAGCAAGACTAATCATGTGTGTCCATCTCAACACCTCTACTGAGGTTTGAGAAAATCATATATATTTCATTTAATAATGGTATCTAAGCTCAATATCCATCATAACTAAACACATGCACAGTTAGAAGGATTACTTTACAGTACACTAATAATAATTAATTATCGTTTTATAGCTAGTGAGATGAGATACTGATTGTCAGTTCTGATGTCTAACAGGAAAACCTGACTGCCCCAATTAGGGAAACAGTGATTAGACAGGTTTTATGTATAGCTTTACAGTCCTGTTGTTTCCCATAGATGAAAAGCCCATTTACATGATATGAATCTAAGAAGCTTTTCAGTGCAGATCCTGTGCCTAAACCCTTGTCAAATATGATGACGTAATGCAAGCGTACGGGATAGTGTGAAGATTTTTATCCATGCTACTATAAATTATCAATGGGAAAAATGTGGATTATTACAGATTCTGCATGGAAAAGCCACAGTTTAGCCTTGCTGAATGCAAGTACCATAATCCTCATGGAGAGTTAACGGCACAGTCTTTACAGAAATGTGAGTGTTAGGCTATGCAGTACTGCGCGAATTACGGGCTGAGATACGACCCAGTCATTACGGTAATCCACAGTTCTCATAGAAAACTATGGATTACGTCTCCTCTCCCTGCTCGCACAATACGGCGAGCGGGGAGATAAGTGACATGTCAATTATTTACGCTGTATACGCGGCGAGAATAATGAATGTCTATGGGGCTGCCGCCCCCCTCCCCCACCCCCACGGCGTAATTGCGGGGCGAAATATGTCCCGTAATTAAGCCGTGTGAACATAGCCTTAGGCTATGTCTCCACTGCACACAAACAGGCTTTTTCAGCGTTTTTCGCTTTCAAAAAACCACTGAAGAGAGGTCCCAAAGACTTGTATAGTAAAAACGTCCTGTTGTCTCCACAGAACGTCTTTTTTCTGCTGGTCGTTTTTTTGAAACACGTTGCAGGGCAGAATATTTACTATTGGAGTCTATGTAAAGCGGCGGACCTTTTTGGCACGTTTTTTGCAGAAATACATGGTAAATATAATGCTGTGCATTTCTGCAAAAAAAGTGGCAAAAACGCTGCAAAAAACACCATGCGCGCCAAAAAAATGAACGTTTTATCAGCAGCTTTTGACAGGCAGTGGACAAAAAACTCAGTTTTATGAATGTTTTTAGTATTTGGTTTTCAGGTCGTTTTTTGTCCACTGTCGTGTATACATATACTTAGATTTCTGCTGTGCATAACCTTGTAAATATATTTTAGAATCGCTAAAATCAGATCTGTTCATCTGTTACCTCTATAGAATTAACATACATGTTTTGCACAATTATGGTTGGGAAGATAGCTGCTGGCTAAATGATTGTTTGGCTAACAATCCTACGTCCATGAGCAGCTTAAGACACTGTGTCCATGTGCTTACACTGTGACACCTCAACTAAGCTGATGTTGTTGTAAATCAGTCATTATATCCAAAGAGATGCAAACATATGATAACGAGCAATGATATTCAGAATGCGGTTGTTGATAGGACATACCTCTGACTCACAAATGTTTGCATATCTATTTGTGACTCTCAACTTTATAACCAATGGAATGTTGGATTCTAATAGTGCAGGAAAAATACGTCGACATTACAGTAGAACAACAAGCTTAGGTCTGTGTCTTTGTTAGAAAAGTACAATTACATACTGTGTCAAGTTAGCAGAATATGCACCTATTAGACTAGGTCTCCACAGCATATGACAAAATACCATTGGAAAGCCGATGGCATTTTGTCATTGCTGGACGCCGGTTTTTGGCACAAATTTGCAAAAAACCCTTGGTTGGTTTTCGCATTTGCTGTCGGCTCCGTACATTCAATGTACGGGGCCGATGGCAAATTCAAACAGAATCCGGTGGAATATACATGTTGCATATTCCGCCGGATTTTTAATGCGATGGTAAAACACCCGTGCTGTATAGACTACAACATGGGATTTTCATTGCTGTCTATGCAGCATAGGGTACCATCGGATTTTCAGAGGTTTCAAAATACTAAAACCGCCGAAAATCTGATATAAATCCTGTGCTGTGTAGACATAGCCTTAGAGTACATGTGTATACAGACTGTAAGAAAATATAAGAAAACCATAGGAGTTTTCCTGTACATAATAGCATTTATTATTACTGATATAAAGTGCACCCTCCATGACTCGGATTGACAACAGTAACAAATTAATATGATGTAAAACAATACTGCTAAACACTGATTCTGTTACTCATATATAAACTGCTTTTAATTATAAATCAACAATTTAATTAAAAGGTACAAGCCACAACATGGGAGCTGCTATTCTTGCTAAAAAATACAACCTTGTGTCCAGTGTTTGCACCCTGTGCAAAGATCTTGTGGTTTTTTTGGCACCGCACTTGTAAATGTAAATTTTAAAGGGGTTGTTCAGGATCATCATGTATGGATCTTGACATTGTAACGAATCAGCAGCATTCTGCACACCTCAAAAGATAGAACAAACACTGAATATATGAATTATTTCAAAGCACTTATCTGCTACATCTAGTACAACTGAAAATCTGAGGCACTTGCAGCACATTTTTTATCAAAACTGTGTGAGGGCCCATTCAACAACGGCCAGATGACCTCAGTTTAGATCAGGACCTACTCTAAACATCAAAAAGATTCTGAGAGAGGAGAGATTTTATAGAGTAGATTCCAGTCTAAACTAGGTTCACCTTACTATTGGATGAGCCCTCACAGTTTTTATATGTACTAGATGTAGCAATGGTGAACTTTGATATATTTCATATATTTAGTGTTTTTCTGTCTCTTGGCGTTTGTACAGTGCTTTGCGAAAGTATTCGGCCCCCTTGAACTTTTCAACCTTTAGCCACATTTCAGGCTTCAAACAAAGATATAAAATTTTAATTTTTTTTGTGAAGAATCAACAACAAGTGGGACACAGATGTGAAGTGGAACGAAATTCATTGGATATATTAAACTTTTGTAAAAAAATATAAAACTGAAAAGTGGGGCGTGCAATATTATTCGGCCCCTTTATTTTCAGTGCCACAAACTCACTCCAGAAGTTCAGTGAGGATCTCTGAATGATCCAATGTTGTCCTAAATGACTGATGATGATAAATATAATCCACCTGTGTGTAATCAAGTCTCCATATAAATGCACCTGCTCTGTGATAGTCTCAGGGTTCTGTTTAAAGCGCAGAGAGCATCATGAAGACCAAGGAACACACCAGGCAGGTCTGTGATACTGTTGTGGAGAAGTTTAAAGCCAGATTTGAATACAAAAAGATTTCCCAAACTTTAAACATCCCAAGGAGCACTGTGCAAGCGATCATATTGAAATGGAAGGAGTATAAGATCACTGCAAATCTACCAAGACCCAGCCGTCCCTCTAAACTTTCATCTCAAACAAGGAGAAGACTGATCAGAGATGCAGCCAAGAGGCCCATGATCACTCTGGATGAACTGCAGAGATCTACAGCTGAGGTAGAAGAGTCTGTCCATAGGACAACAATCAGTCGTACACTGCACAAATCCGGCCTTTATGGAAGAGTGACAAGAAGAAGCCATTTCTCAAAGATATCCATAAAAATTCTTGTTAAGTTTGCCACAAGCCACCTGGGAGACACCAAACATGTGGAAGAAGGTGCTCTGGTCAGATGAAACCAAAATCCAACTTTTTGGCCACAATGCAAAACGATATGTTTGTCTTAAAAGCAGCACAGCTCGTCCCCCTGAACACACCATCCCCTCTGTCACACATGGTGGGGGCAGCATCCTGGTTTGGGCTTTTCTTCAGCAGGGACAAGGAAGATGGTTAAAATTGATGGGAAGATGGATGGAGCCAAATACAGGACCATTCTGGAAGAAAACCTGTTGGAGTCTAGACCTGAGACTGGGACGGAGATTTATCTTCCAATAAGACAATGATCCCAAACATAAAGCAAAATCTACAATGGAAGGTTCACAAATAAACGTCTCCAGGTGTTAGAATGGACAAGTCACAGTCCAGACCTGAATCCAATCGAGAACCCGTGGAAAGAGCTGAAAACTGCTGCTCACAAACGCTCTCCATCCAACCTCACTGAGCTCCAGCTGTGCGCCAAGGAAGAAGGGCAAGAATTTCAGTCTCTTGATGTGCAAAACTGATAAGAGACATCCCCCAAGCGACTTGCAGCTGTAATCGCAGCAAAAGGTGGCGCTACAAAGTATTAACTTAAGGTGGCCGACTAATTTTGCACGCCCCCACTTTTCAGTTTCTTATTTTTTTTTACAAAAGTTTAAAATATCCAATAAATTTCGTTCCACTTCACAACTGTATCCCACTTGTTGCTGATTCTTCACAAAAAAATTTAAATTTTATATCTCTATGTTTGAAGCCTGAAATGTGGCAAAAGGTTGAGAAGTTCAAGGGGGCCGAATACTTTCGCAAGGCACTTTAGAGTGCTACTATTTCATTTCTTTGTTTGCACTGCAGTCACAGCTGCATACACCTGCACTATTTAATTCACAATTTATAGAGTTGATGACCATGTATTTTTTTTTTTTAAATCATTTTAACATTGCAGTCACAGCCTGTTAGTAATAAATGTAAGAAGTAATAAACCAGACATGTTATTTAAAAAAGTCAATTAAAAGAGTTTTGGAATTTTAACAAAATGACCTCTTATGACAAAAGGCGTAAAAAACAGAGTTGTACAGATAAAGGCTCTTTTGCAAAGGTGCTGTGATTGGTATATAGGGCTTAGTAATATTCTTTTATATGCTCAATTAGGGTTTCCTGTTTGGAACCCCCTTTGATCAGGAGTACTTGATGTAATCATGTACAGTCATGGCCAAAAGTTTTGAGAATGATACAAAATGTTAATTTTTACGAAGTCTACTGCATCAGGTTTTATAATGGCAATTTGCATATACTCCAGAATGTTATAAGGAGTGATCAGCTTAACAGCAATTAATTGCAAAGTCAATAGTTGCCTAGAAAATGAACATTGCAGGCCTTCCTTATAAGGACCAGCTAACATCGTTTCAGTGATTGCTGCATTAACACAGGTGTGGGTGTTGATGAGGACAGGGCTGGAGATCAATCTGTCATGATTAAGTAAGAATTAAGTAAGAATCACACCACTGGACACTTTAAAAGGAAGCAGGTGCTTGGCATCATTGTTTCTCTTCTGTTAACCATGGTTATCTCTAAAGAAACACGTGCAGTCGTCATTGCACTGCACAAAACTGGCCTAACAGGGAAGAGTATCGCAGCTAGAAAGATTGCACCTCAGTCAACAATCTATCACATCATCAAGGAATTCAAGGAGAGAGGTTCCATTGTTGCCAAAAAGGCTCCAGGGCGCTCAAAGACAAGCAAGCGCCAGGACCGTCTCTTAAAAGTGTTTCAGCTTCGGAATCGGGCTACCAGCAGTGCAGAGCTTGCTCAGGAATGGCAGCAGGCAGGTGTGAGTGCATCTGCACGCACTGTGAGGCGGAGACTCATGGAGCAAGGCCTGGTGTCAAGGAGGGCAGCAAAGAAGCCACTTCTCTCCAGAAAAAACATCAGAGACAGACTGATATTCTGCCAAAGGTACAGGGAGTGGACTACTGAGGACTGGGGTAAAGTCATTTTCTCTGATGAATCCCCTTTCCGAATGTTTGGAACATCTGGAAATCAGCTTGTTCGGAGAAGACAAGGTGAGCTATACCACCAGTCTTGTCTCATGCCAACTGTAAAGCATCCAGAAACCATTCATGTGTGGGGTTGCTTCTCAGCCAAGGGAATCGGCTCTCTAACAGTCTTGCCTAAAAACACATCCATGAATAAAGAATGGTACCAGAATGTCCTCCAAGAGCAACTTCTCCCAACCGTCCAAGAGCAGTTTGGTTATCAACAATGCCTTTTCCAGCATGATGGAGCATCTTTCCACAAAGCACGGTGATAACTAAATGGCTCAGGGAACAAAACATAGAGATTTTGGGTCCATGGCCTGGAAACTCCCCAGATCTTAATCCCATTGAGAACTTGTGGTCAATCATCAAGAGACGGATGGACAAACAAAAACCAACACATTGTGACAAAATGCAAGCATTGATTGTGCAAGAATGGACTGCTATCAGTCAGGATTTGGTCCAGAAGTTGATTGAGAGCATGCCAGGGAGAATTGCAGAGGTCCTGAGGAAGAAGGGTCAACACTGCAAATATTGACTTGCTGCATTAACTCATACAATTTAACTAAATTCAACAAAATCCGTGTCAATTTTTTCATTTTTTTTTTTTTTAAAACGTTTCTGTTGTTTCAGGTGATTTTTCAGGAAAAGCTGTTATGTGTACACATGAGAAGTAGTGCCATTTCTTGCCACTGTAACTTGTATAGATTATTCTTCACGTGTATTCTCCTCTGCAGGTCCCGTGTGTATTTTTTAGTTGTTCCTGAGCCAGTAGGTGGAGACTAGCTGCTATATCATCTCCTGTATACCATGAATATTCTGCTCCTCTTCACACAAACAGTAGCATGGAGAACATTATACACCAGTACCCAGAAGTGTAAACTATGAATCAAGAATCTGGGTGAAGTACATCACTTAGGCTTTTTTCATACTGAGGTTTATTTCACGTAGCTTCAAACATAAATTTCACATTAAAAATACATGTGAAAAATGCATAGAATTCCTATCCCATTGGTTTCTATAAGAAGTGATATTGTAGTTTATCGCATAGATTTTTTTTTTGCAGAAAAAAATGTAATAAGCCACTTTTTATGCAAAATTTGCACAGATTGAATGTCAAATGAAGTAAACTTTCCTAGTGTAGAAAAATAACCTGCATTGCGAACAGTTTCTTTTTCTGCTTCTGTTTAACTTTACAGCTCCTTCCTTCTTACCCTCCCCTCTCCAAAGACTCAAAAGGTAGCGCATAATCTGACACTTTAGTCAGATTTTCTAACAACTTTCTCATAGTAAATATTGAATTGGAGGGAGAGGGAAGACTGTTAAGTGGCAAAGAAGCTTTTTTTCTGAAAACTAAATATTACACAGTTTCTTTTATTTATTTGTACTTTTGTTTTATGCAAAGTTTGTTGAAAGCTTGGTGACCACTTAAAGGGGTTTTGCCAAGAAGTGAGTTCCTTACCTAACAGGCTGATACTCCCCTCTTGAGGCTTGAAAAAAGGGGCGTTGTGTTTCTGTGTTTAAAAAAACAAGTACGTCCTCTGTGATGTCATCGCTCCACCTCCCATGCACGTTCCCGATAGTCTCTGTATTTGAGCAAACATTGTTTGACTAATTCACAGAGGAGAACTGTATTGTGCACAAGCTATATGCCTTTTATTTCTCCCTCTTCTGTGCTCAGGAGAGAAGATAAGCTCAGCAGGCAGAGTCTTTCATTCTGGCTGCAGGGGAGAGGGAGGGGGGCTGAGCAGTGTTGCAGGGATGGTCTGCATGTTTACTAAGATAATTACATTGCAATCAGTGGATTCTCTATACAAAAGATACAAGATCTTTCTCCCCAGCCCCTTCAAAGCTCATTCATGTTCCCTGCCGTCAGATAAGAAGTGCAAACACGCAAGCGCAGCCAGATCAGCTCCTCAGCTACTGGTTGTATCTAATGTAAACGGTCAGGAAACAAAGGGTATGTAAAGAACGCTGTAGCTCTCACATGATTCACTTTTTTTAATGACATATATTTAGAAAAGTGATTAAATACCCATTTTGGAGAATCCAACGTCAACATTAGATCGTGGCAAAACCCCTTTAACAATAAGTAAGCTGAGGAATCCAGGTACTAATAATGTGCAATTGATTTATATGTACACTTATATACTGTAAATACATATATATACACACACATTCTATCATTTTGTTAGTCTAGTACAACGGGTGATTGTACATATTTTATGCATATATGAATATTACTAGACAGCTGACATGGGTTGGCATGGTCCCTCAGTTCCACGTTACAGGGGATTGACAATGGAGCTAGCGATGGCTCACACAAAAATAGGGTCTTTGTTTTTGAGCAAAGTCGAAGGCCCCTGGTAAAACATATATAGGGCTGTCCACATCGTCACCCCAGGGTAAGTCTTTTACATTGTGATTTATTTACATTCATGCACAGTATGTGCTTTCTAGATTTACATGATGGATGACATCCAAGTATCCTATATTTTCACAGAGACGATAAAATATAACTCTTACTGTACCTGCTGCCAGTGATGTTTTTCATGGAGCCCACATCAGAGACCTTCTCTAAACACCTCTCATCTTGTTGACTCATGGAGAGATCAACAAATGCTTCACGCATACTATCCAGTCTATTTGCAGCTACCACAGACTCTGAATATAGAGAAAAGCAATTTCACATTAGAACAGGAGACAAATGGTCATAAAATAAATTAGATTTATCAATTAGTTAACTAATGACCTAGTTATATAGTTGCACGCTTAATGTCATATATTTTCTTTTTTACTTTAAAAAAAATCTGTTTAAAGCCACATATGTATCTTAAGCACTACTTTGGATGCATATACACCCCCTTCTGTCTGAGACCATCCTGCTTGAAGCCTTGCAATCGCGAGGTATTGATAATCAATTATAAGGTGTTGTCTTGGTTTCATGATGTAAAAATGTGAGCAGCGTTATAAGGAGGACTGTTGAAATCCCAATTCAAACTCATCCCCTAAATTTATTGCGTGATTCAGGGCTCAAACACCTGTTGTGAATTTTGCCATCAAGCTCCTTATTAGATATCATCAATTTGTGCATAGGGTACTGAAACACAACAGTTGATCATGGTTATACAAAAGTTAAGAGATGGTCTCATTTAGTTTATTTAAAAAAAATTCAAGAAGTTTTATGTTCATCCTAAAATTTCAACCAAAAGCCAAATATCCCTAACTTTTTGTAAGTAGTATAAATAATAATTCTATTACTGGCGGAAAAAAGTGATTCCACGACTGATCATCTTTAATACACTTTATTGATCATTCTAAATGATTTGTTATAGTAGTATGCCTATCTCATACATTTATGCCGTATCAACAATGAGCTATGCATGTTTGCCGCTACCTTATTTTGCTGCAGCCATGAAATGAATGAGGATGGGGTCAAGGGGATCCTTTTCTTAAGATATTTGTGGGTCCTAGAGGCATTTATAGAATACCGTGTAGATGTTCCATAAGTGTACATTATGGGAATACTGTTTTTGTATTGGTTGTTTTGACTATAGGGATTCAAAGTAGGTAACGGATTTTTTGGATTATTAGATGCACTTTCTCCCCCCAAATTTGGTCCAAATGCGCAAATTTGGTCAGCAGAAGGATGAAGAGGAGCGATGCTGCGGGAAGCCGCTGGCAGTATTAAGGGGTTAAACCCTGCTGTCAGCTACCTGCAGCATCACTCCTCTCCAGCCTTCTGCCACCCGAGAGAGCGCTGTACAGAGGCCGTATGTGGCTGATGAATACAGCAGGCAGCTGCCGCTAACAGTAGGAATGGAGCCAGCTCTGTACCTGCTGTTAACACTTTAGATGCTGAGGCGATCGCAGCCACAGCATCTAGCTGAATGAGGAGCAGAGCTAAGCACCGCTCCTCTATCCAATCAACCCCCCCGCAATGTAATTGCAGGAGTGGATAGGTTGCCATGGCAGTAAAAAGCCTCCTGCAGGCTCCCGCAGCTGTCATATATATATGTATGTAAGCCTATGGCAGGGTGTAATACGTAATGAATGAATGAACATTCTTTATACAGCAGTACAATGTTGCTGCTGTATATAGAACAAAGCATTCTGCCTACTAGTGGTCAAGTACCCTAGGGGGAATAAGTATTAAAGAAGAAAAAAGTTCAAAAAATAAATATTAAAGTTTGAATCACTCAACTTTTGCCATTTTACAAATAAAAAACATATCAAGTTACACATAACTGGAATCTCCACGTCCGTAAAAGTCCAATCTATTAAAATATAACATTTACTCATCTCATTTGCGGACCTATCAGATAAATTCAATCTCCCCTCTAGGGCCCTGTTCTCATATCTCCAAATTAAACACTTAATGCTAGAACTCACCGGCGGATCTCCGCTCTCAATCCCCACCCCCTTCGAGAGGCTGTGCAAGTGGGGGCATCTGTCCAAGGGCCTGACCTCGCAGATATATGCTATTCTAAATGATTTCGCCCCAGACGCCGACTCTTATTTTCCCTATATGCAAATGGGAAGCCTTTCTGGGACGTAAACTCCCCTACCATGTCTGGCAGGTCATTTGGCATAGGGCAGCTGCCTCCTCCGCTTGTATAACTTACAAAGAAAACCAGTATAAACTTCTAATGCACTGGTACCACACCCTGGAGTTACTCCACAGATTTAATCCTCTGATTCCAGGAGCCTGTTGGCGATGTGGTGCCATCCCGGGGTCGCTAACCCACATATTCTGGGACTGCCCCATTATACAAGGGTTCCGGACGCAGGTTAGTGGGGGTCTTGGTAGGGACTTTTGGCCGTAGAATCCCGATCGATCCGTCTACATTTCTCTTAAATCTCCCACCAGGAGGTTTCTCAAAACTAGAGACTAAGATGCTTCTGCATATTCTTACGGCCGCCAAGTGTTTGATCTCGGCCTTCTGGAAGCAGACCCTTCTCCCCTCCCTGCACGACCTACATACAAGGATATGCGAAGTCCAGCGTGTAGAGAAGCTCACCTCTTGTCTACACAACAAACTGGACCTCCACGACACGGTCTGGAAACCCTGGGTCTCTTACTGGGCTCAGTTACAGTCTCCGGTCGGCACGTTCTAGCACAACGGCACAACACCGCTGCCATATTTCTTGCTCATACATCACTGAACGGCCCCCCCCCCTCTTCCCCCCCTGTTCTTCTCCCTCATGTCTAGTCTAGTTGTTTGTCTCCTTGTCTTTTCATTTAACCTCCCCCACATGTGCAGTTGACGGTTTTTGTTTACTGTTCTCAATAATGCCTCCCTAATAGGCATGTGAGGTATTCTTGAGATACCATTGACTGCACTGATGAGTGTCCTTGGGTGCAAACCCCTCTTAGGGTACTGTTTTATGTTCACAAACAGACGATAAGGTCATTGAATTGAATACCATATATTGCCTTGTTTTGATAATTAACAACATGACATTTGTATTGTATGTCTAGGCTCTTTTTGTTTTTGTTTAGTGAAAATAACTGTGAAAAACTTTAATAAAATACAGTTTAAAAAAAAATCTATATAACATTTATCCCGTACACTGTACGGCATAGAAGAAGAAAATCCAAACGCCAAAATTGTGGTTTTTTGGTCATTTCAAATCCCCAAAAAATTGGAATAAAAAGTGATCAAAAATTCGCATCTCATATCTTAGTATTGACTCATATGTTCATTGTCAAAAAGGGAAAAGAAAGTCCTATTCTCATATGCTCATATTCTCATATTTATTTTATTTTAAACCTGATTCCAACAGCACCTGTTACACTTGATTTTGTACTTTTCTATTTTTTCTGAATAAAAGTGTTTTGAATATGAAAAAAAAAGTCGCATCTATCCCAATAAAAACTACTCTTCAGCCCACACTTCTTTTTTTTTCCTATTTTCTTCCTCGAAAACCTGGGTGTGTCTTATGGTTCAAAAAATATGGTATACATTATGTATTTATATGTGATAATTATTAAATAAAATTTATTTCATGTAAGTTTATTTATTAAACATTTTTTAAATTCTATTAGGGGACTTTAGATTTATTTAACTATAATGTACTGGTAGCGCTATAAATGTCAGGGTGATCTAGTTTCATAGTTTCATAGTTTGTAAGGCCGAAAAAAGATGAGACGTCCATCCAGTTCAGCCTGTTGTGCTAAGGTTCGTAAACTGATGCTTAGGATAAGCCACCAATATTAGATAGTTGTGTTTGTCGGGGAGGAGAGGAAGAAGTTGTTTGACTCTTGCCACCATGGTCAATTAGTTTTTCAGGAGGCAAGAACTGTTGCCTCTTTATTATATACATTGGTCCATACTGGACAACCCTGTATATTCAGTAGTGGCTGTGCTTGGTCCTGCAATTTGTCCCAATTGTGCTGCAGCCTCTTTAAAAAAGCTGACCAACAGCTCTATTCTAATACTGATGACCTATCGTAAGGTTGCAAATCTATATATTTCCTTTAAGGCACATCTAAAGAATGGCCAAATAGAAAGTATCACTTGCTAGCTTTGGAGGTTATACGTGAAAGTGATCCTCCGTACATTATAGTAATCCCCGGAATATCAAAGTTATGAATAAGTTTATCACTGAGCATTATCCTCAACTAACCTAAGGAATAAAATCAATTAACGTAGTGCATGTGCATATTTTAAAGATAAGAAAGTTTGCTTTACTTGAGGGACCTGAGAAGCTCGTTTTAACCCAACCGTCCTTTATAGTTATACAAGGCAAATTATCATATTTATTTTGCTGCTGATTTGTGGATTTTTTTTAACAATTATGTTTATTCTAAGAATGTAGTGGTTTTCCTTTAAAACAATAAAGAGTGTACCAATTTTGGGATAATGAAAACTATAATCTAAATGTTTAATGTCTATAGAAAAATATAGCCCTTTAATAGATACAACTGGTCAAAGTTAGGTGTCATAAATACAGCAATAACGAACACAATGCTGGTCAAATTGGACCAACAAATTATATTTGTATAGACAAATTAGGCAAATTAGTTGGATAACTCAAGCAAATGTAATTTATGTTTTTAGTTTGATGTAAAACTATCCGACTAGATTCACGTTTGTATCTTCTTATATAGGTGACACCAGACGTTTATATACAGAAGAGACACGTGCATTTTCTTCTCACTATCTGACATGAAATCAGAATAAACCTTACCCCTTTTAGGTCAATTAGGATTACCACAATTATTTATATTTGCCAAATGCCAGAATAATGAGAGAGAGAATGCTTAAGGCATTTTTATTACTTTCTACAAAGCTAAAAGTTTCCATAAATTTCATTAGTATTGCATTGCCCTTAAAACGTTTGACTTGGGTCGAACGTTTGAATAGCTTTCCACAAGCTTCTCACAATAGTTGGTAGGAATTTTGGTCCATTCCACCTGACAGAACTGGTGTAACTGAGCCATGTTTGTAGGTCACCTTACTCGCACCTGCCTTTTTAGCTTAGTCCATACATTTTCAATAGTATTGAGATCAGGGCTTTGTGATGGCCACACTAAAACATTGACTTGGTTGCCCTTAAGCCACTTTGTAACCAGTTTGGCAGTATGTTTCGGGTTATTGTCCATTTGGAAGACCCATTTCCACCCAAGTTTTAACTTCCTAACTGATGTCTTGAGATGTTGCTTCAGTATTGCCACAACTTCTTTCCTCATTATGTCATCTATTTTGTGAAGTCCCTCCTGCAACATGAAGCTGCCACCACCATGTTTCACAGTTGGGATGGTGTTCAAAGGTTTTTCCAAAGCTTCCCCCTTTTTTCCCTCCAAACCGAACAAGGGTTTCATTAGGGCCCAAACAGTTCCAATTTTGGTTTCCCCCAGAGCACGGCTATGTTTAAAAAAGGGTAGGTTTTTGTTCCTATGTGCTTTCCCAAAACAATAAATCTTGTTTTAGATTTTTTCTTTTGGAGTAATGGCTTTTTCCCTGGCTGAGTGGCCTTTAAAACCCATGTTGAAAAGTACTCATTTCCCGGGGAAAAATTTTTACACAATCTTACCGTTTCCTGTCAGCATCTTCCCCGGGATTTTTTACTTTTGTTTTTGGGGTTGGGATATGCACAGGGTTCATCTCTGAAAACAAAACCCATCTCCTTCCGGGCGGGTTTGGTTTGGGAAAAACATTCCCTTTCTTTTTTTCTACTTGCATAAAATTTTGTTTAAAAAAAATAAACGATTCACCTTCGGGTTATTTTGGAAATTTGCCCCCAAAGGGAAGATCCGCCCTTGTGAAAGGGGTCCACACAAAATTTTCCTGATTATCTTGTTGTTTTCTTTAGTTTAGTTTCTATTTTTTTCCCAGATATTAAAAAATGAAGCAGTGGGGTTTCTGGTGTGCATTAAATAATAAATACACAGGTGTGTCTCTAACTCATATGTTGCAAATAAATCAGAAGCTTCCAAAGACATGACATCATCATATGGGCTGTCTCAAATTGTTTTAAGGCATAGTAATCTTAGTGTATGTAAACTTTTGACTTAGCAGAAAGTAATAAAAATGCCTTAAAAAATTCTCTCATATTCTGGAATTTGGCCAATATAAACAATTTTGGTAATCCTAATTGACGTAAAACAGGTAAGGTTTATTCTGATTTCATGTCAGGTAGTGATAAAAACATGCATATGTGTCTTTTTACACAGTGTATGTAAATTTCTGGTTTTAAAATGTTACACACACAAAAAAAATTATTTTTCTTCTCTTTAACAGAGAAGAGCAAATCTTAGAAAATTTGATTTGTTGCCTTAAAAAAAAATTTCTATTATGGTGCTGCACATAGGAAAATGGCCGAAAAAACAATCACAAGGTGGAAGAACCAAAGTAACAAAATTTTAAATTCTATCCTTATAAAAACTGCACATAACAAACTGATTAGTTATACACAGCTGCAATAATAAAAATTCTTTAATAAATACCTTGAAATCACTTCCATAGAGAAGTTGTCCACTTGTGAAATATTAAGCTGAAATGGTGCCATAGTGGGCAAAGAAGGAAAACAAAAATCTGATACCCACTCATTCCCCTTCATTTCTGGTCAGATAGCTTGTGTTCCATTTTAAATTAATGGAGTGCAAGCCTTTCCTCCATATCGGGATTAGAACCCGGAAGTGAAGGAGAGTGGATCACCGGGGAGCTCCGGAGTGACAACAGCTGGGGACAAGTAGGCCATTTTCAACTTATTTAGCTTTTTAATTCTCCTCAACCCTATAACGTGATAACTGTAATGTTTTGATTACATGAATTCCAAAAAAATAGTATAAACTAGGGGGTTTCTAAAAATAAACCTAAACTAGAAGGTGTAGAAAGGTCAACTTGTAAAACAGTGGACAGTGAAAAAATGGACTTTGAAAGGTGGAAAGTTTGGGAGAATGAGTTCATTTTATTTACAGTGGTAAATTTCTATAACTATTGACAATCTTCCATAATGAAACAGTCTACACCCACTATTGTTGAATTCTAGAATTTGTGTGAGCAAAGGTAAGATTGTATTATTGGTGGTATTATTTCCAATTGTCAGGGAGGGGTACTTATTCATTTGCTTTGAGGTCTAATATTTGAACTAATATGGGTCTTATAGCATTGCTGCAACATGATGTCATTCTTGGCAATAACAGGATTCTAGTGGAAAGAAGTACATACAGGTAAGTGTTCTCGGGCAACAAGCACATTAGTCAGTATAGACTCTGAGCAAACGGGTCCCTTTGAAGTGACACTGCTGCACTTATTGACATTTCAAAAAAAGTTCTCTCCGGCATCAAAGTGGATCAATTTCAATGACATGTTTGAAGCACTAAATCTGGGTAATTGGTGTTGATTAATCTGACAACTTTAAACACTTTTATGAGTCATCGTATTCATTTGTAAATATAGAAGGCTAAATCTTTCTAAGAATAAAGTTATACCTAGCTCTATACAAATGAATGATTCCAGACAATATTATTTGATGCATTACTGTGGGTACATCAGTTTTGTGGAGCCACTGACTACAAAGCAAACTCTTCATTAAATGGTAGGACTCCATGAGTTGGTTGATGTAACAGAGGATATATGCTTGTTTGAACTGCTTGTTCTAATAACACAGCAAATCAGAGAACTTACATGACATGAAAGTAAGAATCGTGACCAGTTCAGGTCCAAGGGAAGTGTCTAAACCGTTAGTAATACACCATCTAAGTGATGCCATTAAAATCACAATGTATCTCAGAAAAGTCATAAGTTTATTGCTATGAAGTTAAGTTTGAAAAGAACCGTACAGTAGTAAAGTGCATGGTTTGATATGAAAAGTTCCATGAGTTTGAGTGCCTTAGTTCAATTAAATTTTCAAGATGGTTTCCTCTAGTATCATAAGATCTGTAAGAGTTAGTTTCAGCTTTAAAATACATTTATATAGAATATTTTCCCCTTTGAAGGTTAATCTCTTAACTAACGAACACTGTCTTTTGACAAGGGTAGTGCATGTGTTCTGTCTGCAGTGACGTTAAAAGACGTTGCTGAAAACAGATGGGTTTCGTGGCTCTCGTGCCGAAACCGTGCTTGAAACGGAGTTCCATTCCTAGATCGGTCTCTGAACGGCAGGGATCGGAGGAAGCCTCCAATCCACTATCCATTTAACCCTTTGATTGCTGCGGTCCGTTACCCTGGCATATCAAATGGGATTGCCCGGCTTCATCGGGTTGCCGGGACTCCAGGTGACCCAATGGAACCTGGGGAATATCTACACAGTCAGTCTTGAGGGCCAAGAATAGCCCCAGGGCTGTCTGTATAGCAAGCCTGCTGTCAGGGCACACTATATTGCCCTGGCAGCAGCCTGGGACATACTGATACATAGGGCAGCATGTTCCATTAGGCCTGTACCATTTTTTTGTATGCTAATAAATAACTAAGTGTAAAAAAAGTGTAAAATAGTTATCCCTTAATGGGATTTAAAAAAAGTAGTAAAAAAACAAAAAAAAACATAAAAAAATTTATAAAAAATATTGGCATACATTAGACACAAAAATAAAACCCCTTACACATATTAGGTATCCACACGACCATAATAACCTGTAGAATTAATCTAACAGGTTATTAAGTTTTGAAATTTGAATGGTGTAAAAAATTATTTAAATAAAACCAAATTCAGATAAAGCCTATTTTATGTTCATGCTGCAAAAAAAAATTAAAACAAATTCCACAATAATGTATATGGAAATATTAATTATAGAAAAATTCACCGAGATCTTAAGCTAAAACTAACTTTTAATGTGTTAGCTAAATGAAAAATGAAATCCATATACTTAAAAATGCAATACACCATTAATAAGTTCAGTCTAAACACATATATAGGACCATGTGTATCACTACAATATTTGTATACTCACGTATCCTTCTTTGACAGTACAGTGTGTAAATACTTCTGGGATAGGGGTTGATTTCATTTATTGTATATCGATGGACCCAAAGCCCATGAAAATCCAATCCAGAATACCAGTACCAAACAGTAATGATATATATAAAGTTACATATGTATTAGCTTCATTGGGCATAGAAGTAATTAGGCAAGTATACCCTAGTTCAAAACTGCCTAACTAGTAGGGTAATCGCCCAGGCAGGGGCTCTTCCTATTAAGCCCTAAAAAGAGTAATGCCCAAAAAAGAAAGACCACAACAAGGTACCTGTCAGACTGGAAAAAGTACCAACAAAAAACTAACAAGTCACTTACAAAAACATAGTAGTGACTACCTAATGCGTTTCCCCGTATTATGATGACAGATCCTCAGGGGAACTATATTAGAAAACAATGGGCAAAGTCTATATATATGACCACAAACAGTATAGGGGTGCAGTTTTGCACTTCCATAGATGCCACCAGTGGTTGAAAAAGTTTCTAATGCAAGGCAAAAGATAAAAGGAAGAACCTTACTTATTTATACTGATAAAAACTTCCCTTGTCATCCTCCTAATTCCATAGCGCATGCTCCTAATAGAAGACAATGCAAAGACTTCTGCCCTTACTTGCGCTCAAATCCGAATACTCCGGGCGGGCTCTGAAACATCCTATGCATGCGCCCATACCTTCTCACTGCACAAACACAAGACATCAAGAGATAAACAGTGCAGTGCACTTAGTCTTCTTGGACTTATATCTATCTGGCCTCATTCAGGTATAACTACGCTGTAGTGGAGCATGCAATAAAACATCATAAATGCCAAGGAAGACACTCTATAAGTAGGTGTGTCAAACAGTATGTGTTGGGCCAGATTATTAGCGCATATTCAAAACCATCTATATTGCCAGGCACATTACACCATGGATGCCAAGAAAGACACCCTATAAATAGGTGTGTCAAATACTATGTATTAGGGCAGATTACTAGTGCATATTTAAAACCATCAATCTATTCTGGCATATATTAGATGGCTATTTTTCAGTAGAAGTGCGAGGGAAAGTCGGATCTACTGATATTTTTTACCCAAAAATAATTATTCTCTACTCAAGATCGGGTTTATAAATTTATTTGGGTTGATATTAGAAAGGCTTCAAATAAAACAGGTTTACGTAAGACCCAGAGGATACACTGTACGCATACAGTATATCCACTGCGCCTCATTTTGCCAAAAGCGTCTATCGCAATCGCCTCCTCTTGGAGACGTTCTCACCACCTCCAGTACACAAAAGGAACAACAGTCGATAACTCCATTATGATGTTCCTGAACATGTCTTGCAACCGCAGTGTCCCTTTTATGGGTTATGCCCCCCACATGTTCCCTGATTCTCCTACGGAACTCCTTTTTGTTTTTCCAGTGTATTGGAGATTGTAGCTGCAGGTACATAAATATATCACTCGATTGGTTTTGCAGTTACTAAAATCTCTACAATTGAAAGACCTCTGCATCAAAGTACTAGAGAAGGCCTTAATGACTCTCACAAATGAGCATGTCTTGCAAGGACCACATCTGTTAACAATTCAGCCATGTCCCCGCTGGTACTGGAGCAGAGTAATGGCTATGTATTAGCTGATCTCTTAAAGATTGTCCCCTTCTGTAGGTGACAGTGACGTACCGTGGGAGAAATTTGGAGAGATCAGGGTCCAATAATAGGACCTCCCAGTGTCTCTTAATAATTGATCTTATATTTTTACTCTGTCTGTCAAAACTTGTTCCAATATTTCTTGTAAACTTCTTGTGAAGGTAGAGAGGTTTGAACTAATACTGCACTTGCTTATTAACTGTAAATCCCAAGTTTTTCTCCTTTGTGTTTTTCCATGATTAACCAACTTAATTTCTCTGTAAATGATTCCCACCTTTTGCACATAAAGAAGGTTTTTGCTCCTTAAAGGTCATCTCAGCTAAAATGGGCATAGTGCGGACGTGAATCCGGTATCGGGTCCCAAGGATTAACATGCTTATCAGTTTCTGTCTGAAGAAAGGGTTAAACAATGGAAAATCACTGAAGTTGTGGAGAGACTTTTCCCAGAGACAGCGTGGACCAATTTAACTGTACTTAAAAACACCCAAATATGGAAAATACATCCCTTCCCCTTTTTCCTTTCTGCGCCGCCTTTTCTTGTTTGAGTTTATACAAAAATGTGTGTGAATTTGGGGAGTTCAGTTAGCTTGGAAAGACCAACGTTAACAGTTTAGCCCATGACCCCTGTGTACTGGAGCGAGTAATGCTATGTATTACTGATCTCTTAAAATTGTCCCCTTCTGTAGGTGACAGTGACGTACCGTGGGAGAAATTTGGAGAGATCAGGGTCCAATAATAGGACCTCCCAGTGTCTCTTAATAATTGATCTTATATTTTTACTCTGTCTGTCAAAACTTGTTCCAATATTTCTTGTAAACTTCTCATCCATTAATTTCACTCCTTTCAAGAGATAGCGCATTTTTATATGCTCTCCCCACCAGCTGCTCAGCATAAACCCTTTGAATAAAATGGCGCCTCAAGGACAAGCTTGGTCTCCTGAAATCTGCCGTCATTGAACAATTTCTGCTTAGGCGAATGAACTGTGCATTAGGTTTACCTTCTTTTAGAGGTTTGGAGATGATGGCTAGATCATTTTAAAAGACCATTTGTGCTGGTTCCATCATTCCGTTTTCTAAGAGTAAGGTCTAGAAAATTTAAGGAATCACCTCCAATTTCATACATAAATTTTAGGTCCAGGTCATTCTGATTGAGGGACTGGACAAAATCAGAGAACAACTTATCGGTTCCCAACCAGAGGACAAGGATATTATCTACATAACGCCCCCAGAAGAGAATTCTGGGGGTCCAATGACTCGGGTATCAAAAACGATTGTTCCTCCCACCACCCAGGAAGTTTTTGCTAAATGGGGGCGCAGGGACTCCCCATCGCAGTACCCTTGAGCTGGTGGAAGAACTTACGATCAAAAAGAAAGTAGTTGTGGGTCAAGATGAACCGCAAGACACAAATAATAAATTTATTATGGCTGAAAAACTGGGTCCCCCTAGATCTAAAGAAATTATATACAGTTTGTATACCAACATTATACGGGATTGAGCTATACAAGGCTTCAACTCCGAGAAAATTCCTTCACCGACTTATATATACTCTAGCGCTCTAGCTTTAAAAGTAGATCACTAGTGTCCTTGATAAAAGATTAAAGAGTTTCTACAAAATTCCGTAGAACGCTTTCCCGATATATACCAGAATTTTGTGTGAATGAATCAACTCCGGACACTATCGGCCTACCTCTCAAGGGATTCAGCCCCTTCTGAATTTTTGGTAGAGCATAAAAGGGAGGAAAATAGGGTTCTGTTGAAGAATAAATTCAAAATCCGTTTTTGAAATAAACTATTACATTTTTCTAAATCCTTAATGACTAGCTTAAGAAAAATTTGGTTATGGTCATTCCCTTCCTCTTGTGGTGGCATTTTTTTACTCCAACTTTTGAGATCCATAAAAGGGTCTATCCCTATCTATCTAGATCCCTCATCAAGTCGTTCTGTAAGTATATGGACCCCAGGGTAATCTTCCTCCGAGTTTCCTAGAGATCTACATTTCTCCTTATCTACTTTTGCCAAGAATCTTCTCCACTCAAGTTTTCGGGTAAAGCGTGTAGATCCTTACCAACAAACAGAATAAGTTTTCTGTAAAAAAAATAAGGCCCTGTGTAATACGACGTTTCAGTGTTTTAAAAAGGTTCATTTAGTGAGATTTACGATCTAGTTTGGGATGGTTGATTGGGAGGAGGGCCTGATGTTGTCCACTCTTGTATAATGTAGTGACCCCACTCTAAAAAAGAATCGGCCACAAAGGAAAAAATTTTTAAAGGGGTTTGTTCTTGTCCACTGTTTTCCCAAAATTTTGGTTCCCGCGAAAAAAAACGCCTCTTCTTTTTCCCGTTTCCCTTATAGTCCACCCTCCCTTATTCCAAAAACATTTTCCCACCTCCCCCCTACTCTGATTCCTGAGGTTAGGAGGGAAAACTCCTAGGGGTTTAAATACGATTTTAAATTATCCAAAAAGGAACACACCAGATAAATAAATCTTTTAAAATCCCCAAAAAAAATTTCTATGCTTTTTCCCCTCTCTAATTTCTTCAGTTTTTTTAAGGGTTTTGCTTGTGCTTCCTATTTTTTTACAAAAATATAGAAATAAATAAACCCTTATTTTTTGCAAAACCATTTCAAAAGCCCAAAAAAACCCGCCTCACTTTTTAATTTCAAAACGTTTTCTGAAAGGTCGTTTAATTTCTTAGAGGAGACCTCATATGTTTTCTTTTTTTCCTCAGAAGGGTTTTCATAAACCCGTGAACTTTTGGAGATTTTCCCCTTGGAGTTCAATTGGGAAATAAAAACTAGGAAAGGAACAAAATTAAATTCTCACCCCCCAAAGGTACAATAAAATTTTCCTGTATATTTTTGGCCTTAATAATTTAAATTTTCCCACAATAAAACTAAAAAATTTCCCTTTAAAAAAAGATACAAACCTTTTCATTAAAGATCGTTTTTAAACATGTATCACCATTTAGTGGGTTCTCTAGTTCTTAATCAGAGAAGACGCACTCAGCATCAACCAACCATTCCCTCCCCCTTTAAATTGCCCCCCCCAAAAAGCTACCCATTTTTTTTTTCACCCCAACCAGAAGAATAAATTAATTATAAAACTTTTTTTCCTTTTTCCTTAAAAGGAAACCTTTTTTGGGGGTCTTTCTTTTTTGGGGCATTACTTGCTATTGAAACTCTTTTTAGTGTTTAACTGAGATAGCCCTTTCGAGGCAATTACCCTGCTAGTTAGGCGGCTTTGAATTAGGGTATATTTGGCTAATTACTTTTATGCCCAATGAAGCTAATACATCTGTAACTTTATATCTATATCTACACTCACCGGCCACTTTATTAGGTACACCATGCTAGTAACGGGTTGGACCCCCTTTTGCCTTCAGAACTGCCTCAATTCTTCGTGGCATAGATTCCACAAGGTGTTGCAACGATGCTCCAATTGGTACCAAGGGGCCCAAAGAGTGCCAAGAAATATTCCCCACACCATGACACCACCACCACCAGCCTGAACCGTTGATACAAGGCAGGATGGATCCATGCTTATCATGTTGTTGACGCCAAATTTCTGCCCTACCATCCGAATGTCGCAGCAGAAATCGAGACTCATCAGACCAGGCAACGTTTTTCCAATCTTCTACTGTCCAATTTCGATGAGCTTGGGCAAATTGGAGCCTCAGTTTCCTGTTCTTAGCTGAAAGGAGTGGCACCCGGTGTGGTCTTCTGCTGCTGTAGCCCATCTGCCTCAAAGTTTGCCGTACTGTGCGTTCAGAGATGCTCTTCTGCCTACCTTGGTTGTAACGGGTGGCTATTTGGGTCACTGTTGCCTTTCGATCAGCTCTAACCAGTCTGCCCATTCTCCTTTGACCTCTGGCATCAACAAGGCATTTCCGCCCACAGGACTGCCGCTCACTGGATGTTTTTTCTTTTTTCGGACCATCTCATGTAAACCCTAGAGATGGTTGTGCGTGAAAATCCCAGGAGATCAGCAGTTTCTGAAATACTCAGACCAGCCCTTCTGGCACCTACAACCATGCCACGTTCAAAGGCACTCAAATCACCTTTCTTCCCCATACTGATGCTCGGTTTGAACTGCAGAAGATTGTCTTGACCATGTCTACATGCCTAAATGCACGGAGTTGCCGCCATGTGATTGGCTGATTAGAAATTAAGTGTTAACGAGCAGTTGGACAGGTGTACCTAATAAAGTGGCCGGTGAGTGTATATATATATATATCTCTAATATATATATATATATATAATATATTATATATATAGTTATTCTTGGTACCGGTATTCTGGATGGCATTTCCTTGGGCTACGCGTGCATCGATATACAATTAATAAAATCAACCCCGATTCAGGGAATTTCTTTTACACACTGTACTATCAAAGAAGGATACGTGAGTATACATATATTGTATTAATACACATGGTCCCATATATGTGTTTAGACTGAACTTATTACTGGTGTTGTTGCATTTATAAGTATATGGATTTTGTTTTTCATTTAGCAAACACATTAAAAGTTACTTTTTAGCATAAGATCAATCTCTCAGTGAATTTTTCTATAATTTATATGTAAACTTAAACTATGCCCCTCAAAGATACAACTACTCCCGCCTACAACAAATCCTCATACAAATGAGTCACTTAAAAAATTACGTTAACTGTTGAAACCAAGGAAAGCAAAAACTAAAATAAATTAGCTGGTCATTAAGGCCTTTTCAGGCCTGATGCTTAATGGGTTAAACATTTTCTAAGAATTTTAGTTTTTTTTTTTTTTTTATTTCTCATATCACCATATATTTAAAAACAACTCCTGAGATCCTGCAGTTTTCAATTTCGACACTAGGCCTAATGATAGTCTGACACTTTTCAGCAGTTTCCTCATTATCAGCACAGTCAGATTACACTAAAAAGTGACACTAATGTGTATAGATAAAACAGGATCCACCATTTACAATAGGAAATAGTCACAGCTCCGACTCCCTGCACAGTGACTTCTTCCCACTTCACAGGGCATGCCTGGAAAATATCCTATAGAGGACTAAGACGAAATAAATATTTATCAGTGTCTTGTTTTAATTAGTAAAAAAAAAAAAAAAAAAATTGACGATAGATTCGCTTTAAATTCTGACCATCACTTCATGCATTCATACCATGTACCAAAAAAGTAACTCAGTCTTTCCTTTTAAAGTTTTTCAATGTTCCTTCGATTTTGACCCAAAATTTCTACTGCATATCTGTTTACTGATCTCACATACAAATTCTGACACATTTTTAGACAAACTATCTTACGCTTTTAATTTTCTTAGACGACGTCTTCCAAACATTCCCTTACATCCATTTCCCCTGCATTAGATAATTACAAGAGACTTCTACAAAAAAAATGAGTAATCAAAATGGAAAAAAAAGAAAGCTGAAAGACAATTAAAACGGACCAAGTGAGTGGGTTGTGTGCTTAACACAAAGGATGCAAATCTAACTCCGGCAGCCTACAGAAATAATCAGTGCATCTCCAAATGTAATGATTTTGATAATTGCATAATGTAACACATGAACAAGTCTGAATGCATTTGGTAAAAAAGATAAAGAAATAATTATTACTAGGTCTACTGCCCATTTACATGATTTTAATCTTAATCATTCATTAAAAAAAACTTGCAATTTGTGTTTTGCAAAGCTGTGAATCAAAGCGCATCATTCTTTTCTATAGTAAATCAGGATAAACTATGAAGGGAGGACACATACAGCTGCTTTTCTCTTACAGTTGTAACACGGGAGACATAAAAGAATTCAAATATGCAAACAGCATTAATTGAAAAATAACAAAGAAGAAGATTTCAATTGCTAGTTAATTAATATTAAGAGAGAGTACTGTACTTAAAGGGAAACACAATCCAACCAAAAAAGATGATGCAGCAGAATACAGTCAACACAAGACTAACAGCTTTTACAAATAGCAATTGAAATTAATTAAATGAATCACTAAATATCCTTGACTTGTACCAATTTAGTTAATCATAAGGGTAGTAAAAAAAGAGTATAAAGCATTTCCAATTCTTCCATAACTACTGCCATTTCTAAGCTGGGAACTAGCAGAAACTAGTAAATTGCTTAGAGAAAGGAAATTTCATTTTTCCAGACAATACTAAACTGTGCAGAATAATTAAAACAGAAGAGGATGGTATTATATTACAGAGGGATTTGGAGAACTTGGAACATTAAGCTGAAAAGAGGTAAATGAAGTTTATTGTAGATAAATGGAAGAATATGCCCTTAGGACGGGAGAAGACATCTCATTATTTCATAGTAAATGTTGTATCATTTGGTACATCTGAAAAGAAAAAGGAATTGTCGATATCGGTGGATAATAAAATGAATTATGGTAACCAATGCCAGCCAGCTGCCACTAAAGCAAATGAGAGCAATGGGCCGCTAAAGCAAATGAGAGCAATGGGCCTCGACGCATATGTTAAAAAAATAATTTCACCATAACGCCTCTAATGACTTATGAAGAAAATGTACATCACAGTTGGGTTTTAGTTCCCACAATGTGATGTATATTTTCATCGTTAGGATCTTGCCAGTGCAATGATCACCAAAGAGACTGTATAATATACACATCATTGCCCCTGCCACGGATCAGAGATAACTCCAATCTCAGCACTTTAACCCTTTTGATGCTGCAGTCAACAAATGAAACTCCTCATGTCACCGCATCAGCATTCCCATGTCACAACTAAGGGGAGCCAGTAGATTACCACATGGATGGAGACCTCACAAAGACTCCAAGATCTGCCATTGGTATCTGCCTTATAAGCCATGGCAGTGGCATGGCCTAGTAGATTGCCTGTTAGTTTTACAATGACAGGCAGTAATGCTTTGGAATACTAAATATTTAGAGGCATTATGTAATTGATAAAATGACCACTGCTCCAAGTAACCCACAACAAATGATAACTCTTTTTAACTTAAAAATATATTTTTTTAGATAGTTCGACATAAAAAATGACCTTTTTGGTATCCATACAATTGAAAAGAACTGTTGGATAAAGTTAAAAAAGCAAAAAAAAATAAAAAAATAAAGTTTGTTTTTTTCTATTCCCCTCCACAAAATATATGTACCCTAAATGATACAAAAAAACTACAACTGATCCTGTATAAAACAGGGTCCCATACAGCTACCTTGATGAATAAAACCAAAAATCTCGGAAAGCAATGACACAAGATTACATCTTTCTATAAAACACAATTTTATTGTGCAAAAGTACTAGAATGTAAAAAAACAACCATCAGATTTGGTACAAACGGATTAGTATTAATTAATTAAGTAAGTACATTCATTGGTCATTAAAGGGGTTATCTCAACATGCTGTTTTACAGAGCCACAGGCAGCTTCAGACTCAAGTCCTGATTAAGCTGTGGGTGGTTCTATAGCATTGATTGGCTTGTCGTCTTTACTGTTCCTGGCTGATCCTGTTACAGTTTATATTAAAGCCACCGTATTTATACTTTTCTTAGTAACCACCACGACAGTCTGTACACGGGGAATCCTTTTAACCCCTCTAGTCAATACATAACAAACGCACCAGACTGTATAGACTTCCAACATCCACCATAAATTGCAATTTTTCGTGCCAACTTTATTTCTCTTGAAAACAAGCACTTCATATAAACATACCCGCTTTGGATCAGAAGGATTGGATCCAAAGAGACTAAACACAACCTGGCATGAGTATACCACTTTTTTACTATTTTTGACAAAATGTTTATATGAAGTGCTTGTTTTCAAGAGAAATAAAGTTGGCACGAAAAACTGCAATTTATGGTGGATGTTGGAAGTCTATGCAGTCTAATGCGTTTGTTATGTATTGATCCTGTTACAGTGACGTGTGCAGGAGGTTTGTAAACTGTAGTACACAAGTCTATTCTGCTCTAAAGGGTTAAAGCTCATCAGTAAGTCCTGTAAACAAGCTCCTGTCTTTCAAAACAAGGAACACATCAGGGAGTGACGTCACCATCCTGACCACTGCTGCAGCCTAAACAACCGGTGGCCGATAACTGGGGAAGCTAACAGTTGAAACTACAAGTTTACATACACTGTATAAAAAAGACACGTGCACATTTTTCTCTCTATCTGACATGAAATCAGAACAAACCTTACCCATTTTAGGTCAATTAGGAACCAAAATTATTTATATTTGCCAAATGCCAGAATAATGAGAGAATAATTTAAAGCATTTATATTACTTTCTGCAAAGTCAATAGGTTTACATACAGGACTACTATGCCTTTAAACACTTTTGGACAGCCCATATGATGGATGTCTTTAGATGCTTCTGATAGGTTAATTGGCAACATCCAAGTTAAATAGAGACACCTGTGGATATATTTTAATCACACCAAAACACACTGCTTCTGTGTGTAACATCATGGAAAAGTCTACAGAAATCAGCCAAGATATCAGGAAGACAGTTGTGGACTTGCACAAGTCTGGATCAGCTGTGATGACCTTGGACTTGGTATAAAGCAGTGAACCAACTCCAGCAAATCACATGGCTCCCCAAACTATCACTGACTGGGTAAACTTCAGCAACTTGGACTCTGGGACCTCGATTTCCAAATGAAATGCAAATTTGAGTCTTTGAGGCGTGGACTTTACTAATGATAAACAATATTCTATACTACAAACTTGTGGATCCTAAGAGCTGTGATGCTTGAAATGTGTCAGCCATTTGTTTTAATGGATATTATTAAGGTTTGATGGTTTTACTTTCTATCCACAAGTTTGTATTAAGGTTATATTTCTGCCCGTGGTCTGGCAGGATCCCCATGCATTGACATGAAATACAAGATATAAGACTTGCATAAGGCCCACACACAATATCAATGGAATTATTGAGTGACAATTTTTCTCTTATTAATTAAAAAATATCTACATTGAGATGGTTCCAACTTTCTTAAAAAGCACTGAAAAACTAACTTTGCATGATGAAGCCCTATAAAGGACCAACTTTTTTTTCATTCATAAACATACATTTTTAATCAGAGTGAGATATGAATTGTGTGCTGGCCATATTTACATATTTTATAAATCTCGCTTTAAAACTCTCTTTTGTGGAAATATTACATTTATCAAAAATCCCTTCATCAACGCCAAACCTATTTTTCTTAAACGTATGGGAAAAGTGACCAAAATCTCTATATTGAGGTTATGATTGCTATCCAACCTTACCTAAAGAGACCCCCCTCCCCCCAGATACATTAAAGGCCTCTCTTCCAGCCAGCAAGTACCATGTTATATCCTGATGAGGGGCAAGAACCTGAAAACAGCTGTCTATACATGGGTGACTCTCCCTTTAGGAGGGGATTCTAATTAGCTTAAATTATTATTTATGTAAAAAGGCTCTGATCAAACTTGACTTACAAGGAAGCTATCTCCAATAGGTGGCACTAGAGAGACATCTTTCATCTTTCTGGAAGAAAGCTTTCTTATATATCCTTTTTTTTTCACCAGGGACTACAAAATAACATATAAAAGTCTCCCCACACCACGACTTGGTGGTCTCTACAAGGAGCAACATTTCCCCTAAAGTTTTCTTTTTAAAAAAGGGATTTATTTGGCAACTGAGAAAAAAAACATTGAGCCTCATATAATAGAGGAGAAAATATCAAACTGTACAGCCAGTACTAAAAAATAAATCTGTAAAATCAATTAAGCAAATAAGGAAATGTTTCATAATCTACAGTGTCTACACAGTCTTTCTTGGAATACTTTCCTCAGCATGCCATCTCAGGTGAGCACCGCCTCACAGCTAAAAATCCAGACAGCGGGGGGGGGGGCCTGGCTGCCGAGGGGAGCAGACGCACGGAGAGAGAGCTCCTGCAGAGACTGCTTTAAAGTGAACAATATCCTGCTAAATACCTGCTTGGGTGGAAAGAAAACACGGAGGATTGTTGTCCCTGCAGTCCGGTGCGAGTTTGAAACCCGTGAGTGGCCCGGACTGACTTCAGCTGTGCCCGAGTCCTGTGGCTGCGGCCCGCCAGCGGCGAACACGTGGAGCGGTGAGCGCGGACCCTGCTGTCCCTCCTGCATTCCCCAGTCGACTGCCGGTGGTGGAAGTGTGGGGCCGAGTTACCGCTCCCTGACCCGCCTGTCTGCGCTGCGATCAGCGCGATCCAGCGGCTGCCTGCCGACACCGCAGCTTTGAGGCTGCATACAGAGGAGACCCAGAACGACGTCTGGGCCGGTGCCCTGAAGGTACGGGACGTACGGGGCAAGACTGCGGCCACTGGCAAGCGGCCTTACATAAACGGAAGGCCCCTGTGTGAGGCGTGGTGCAGTCAGGGTGCGGGGAGTCCTCTTAGGAGCACGCAATAACTCTCCCTGTGACAGGAGACAAGCGGGGCCGCCATCTTCCCTTGTGAGCTGCAGTGCACGTGGCGCCGCCATGTTGGATCCCTGGCTGGCTCATAGGGCGCACTGCCCTGGGACTGTGTTACCTCCTGCCCTGAGACACAGTGGAGAGCAATCAGCCTCAGCACTATCCAATTTCTTTATAATATATACCAGCTGTATACTTGAGTGCTAGCCCTAACTGTGCAATATCTATTCTACAATCTCTATCAGTGGTGCACCTGGGTGCTGAGTACCATCACTACATCTCTACTCCTGCACTCTCTTATGCATGATCTATGTCTCCACCTTGTGGCTGGTTGGAAGCAGGTCAGTGATTAACGGGTGCTAATATTGCAACCACTACCATTCACATTGTACAATACATTGCATCATTGTACTGCCACCTTGGTAGATGTCCCTAGTTCTTGTGGACTCTTGCCCCCAACGCCTCGTGTGGTTACCAGCGAGACTGTTCTTTTTTGGATCGCTGCTACTCAAGTTATTTAATGAGGCAAAAGACGCTATGTGTCTTCCGGCCTCTATGCGGGAGGCATTAATCGTAGTGATTCCCAAACCCGGGAAGGACCCCGAACTATGTTCCTCGTATAGGCCAATTTCTTTACTGCAGATGGACGTTAAGATACTGGCCAAGGTTTTGGCCATGCGTTCTAACATCGGTTATACTTTCCCTAGTCCATGCTGATCAAACTGGGTTTATGCCCGGCAAACATACAGCCATGAACTTACGTTAGACTTTTTATGAACATGCAGGCCCCACACACCAATTAGGGGCTAGGGTTTCGGTATCTTTGGATACAAATAAAGCCTTTGATTCGGTGGAGTGGAACTATCTGTGGTTGGTACTCCATAAATTTGGGTTTGGTCCCTCATTTATATCCTGGGTTAAACTGCTGTATTGTCGACCAACGGCCAAAGTTAGGGTTAATGGTCTCAAATCAAATGAGCTGTCTTTGAAAAGAGGTACTAGACAGGGATGCCCCCTATCCACACTCCTGTTTGCCCGGGCCATTGAGCCTTTTGGGCCGCCGTATACGAGAGGATCCAGCTGTGGTTGGATTTTGGGTGGGTTCCCTGCATGAGAAGTTGAGTCTATATGCTGTTTGATGCGCTCTTGTAATCAAACAGGACGCTGACTTTTTCACTTCCCAGGGCCTTATCGGTGGTTACTGTATTTGGGCAATATTCCGGCTTGCAGGTTAATATGGACAAATCCCTCTATTGCCTCTAAAACCTGGGTGCTCCTTCGCGACAAGCCTTATCCGTGCCCCTAAAGTGGTCCATCTCAAATTACCTATTTGGGCAAATAAATAAATCTAGGTCCTGTCTGAGTTCCGTGAGCTGAATAAAGTCCACTCCTTGTATTACTTCGCAATAAGATTCAGGGTTGGAGTAAACTCCCCCTGTCACTTATGCCAGAATTAGTTTTAGAGAAAATTGATTCCTTTTCCCCAAAAATTTATACATCTTATACAATCCCCGGTATATTTGGACTCGCGGTGTTCCGCCCCGCTGAACTCTATTCTGATCTCCTTTTTTTGGAAAAAAGGGTAAGCACGCCTTTCTTTACAAGTCCTAGCAACTACACCTGGGATATGGGAGGGGCGTCTGTTCCTGATCTGCGCCTTTATTATTGGGCTGCTCAAGTTTTCCCCATTTGGCCAGATGGCAAAACACAGACCACTTACGAGTCATGGAGTTTTTAATCAAACCTGGGAACTGATGTACTGCACCCTTTTTCACTTCCTTTTCGCGGCTCAGTCTCGCTCCATTCACCACCGCCAGTGCCCCCTATCCTTAGGCAAAGCCTCCTAATTTGGAAGCAAGTCAGAGAGCTCAATTACCGGTAGGTAGCAGATAAATATACTCCTCTTTGGGGAACCAAGGATTTGCAGGAGCTTCTTTCCCTGGAGGCCTCGGTGTGGCAGAGAAGGGGATTGTGTATTTGTCACAATGTATAAAGAGCGACCTTTAGGACATTTCAGGACCTGGCAACTGAGCATCATATCCCTAATGCTTCCTTCTTCATTACTCCAAACTCCGGCATCCCTACAGGTACATTTCCCAAAAAACCCAAAAATAACCTTTCAGGATTTCCCTGTCCCTTTCCTCTATTGCTGTCTTCCCCACCACGTGGTTTAATCACTTCTTTTTAAATGCAATATTGTTGAGGGGAAAAGGGTTGGGTGTCCCATTTAGAGCAAAGAAAGCTACTTGGGAGGGGGATGTGGCCCTATTACAGATGACCAGTGGCACTGGCACGGAAGCTCCAAATTTGGTGTCTCCGAATATGGAGAGCGTGCAACAAAATTTGTTATACCCCTGCACCGGGCGTATTACACCACCACCCCTCTCCACAAATTAGGCCAGAAATTTTCCCGACATATTGCCCGAAATGTGCCTCTGTATCGGGCACCTTTTTTCATTTGCTGTGGGCCTGCCCCAAGATCCAGGATACTGCAACAGGTCCTTAGGTTCCTAAACGACAAAAGGGGGTTTTCCGTACCCGATGACCCTAAGCGCTGTCTTCTGTTTTTAGATCCAGAGGAATTTCAGTCCTCCGCGATCTGTATTTGCCTTACTGCCTTAATTTTTGCCGGGAAAACGGTTTGCTCGCCACGGGCTTTCTAGCTATACCCCCACTTTAAACAAGATTGGATAAACGCAGTAAACGCTACCTTCCATATAAAAAATATATCTATTCTCCACCGGGAAATGTCCTGATAAATTTACTAAAGTCTGGTGGAGGTGGTTTGGACTCCACACAAACAGTGTTGAGATTCCCTGTGTGGTCTAGGTCTATCCTCCTGAATTCTACATCCCCTCTTTGCAGGTCCCATGTAAAATTTATGGATTTACACATATGTATATGCAGGGATATGTAATGAGCCTCCATCCAGGAAACCCTAAATGGTCTACCCGGTGTCATGGCACTTCATTCCATAGGCTCTGGGGTTCGCAGGATTGTAAGTAGACCCCTTAGTTTGTGAAACTTGTGCACACACGCACGGTCTTCGATTGTAAGATTCGTACTCGTATTTGTACTGTTATGTTTTGTTAAGAAAAACTGATCTCAAGGTTAAATCGTTATTAAACCTGTGGTCTTTCTCTCTTATTATGGGAACAATACTACTCGATTGTGGACACTGTTGCACAAAGTTTGTGAACCGCATTTCTATTGTGATTTACTTTTGTGATTATTCTTGTGATCTTTTGCATATGTATGGGGGTATATTTGTGTCCTGTAAATTCTGCATATGTTTCTAATAAACTTGATATTGTTTAAAAAAAAATAATCCAGACAGCAGCTTTGGCAAGCAGGTAGGCTGCTTACGTCTCAGAAGATGGTCAGCCAGCAATGCAAGAGAGGCTGGCTAATGAAACAAAGGTCCCCGGCAGGCTCTAGAATAGCCCAAATAAATGTCAACCAGGCCAATATTCAGGCACCATCCACAACTCCTTAAACTGTGCAGCAGTACCCATAAGACATGAATATATCACTGCCGGGTGCTGCCAATGAAGATAAAGGAGGATTACTGCAGATCAAGTGCAGTTCTAGGAGCTACCACTTTATGAGTTCTTCAGGCACTGCGGCTAAGCCACGTCGACCAGATATAATAGATAAGTAGAAATATTTTACTACTTTCTTCAGGAAATTATTTTTCTATGTTCAGTTAGACAAAAGTTCCAACTCATTTGCCATTGCAGATTGATGATTCATCACTGAATATCCCTTACACCCAATCATCCACACTGTATGATAACTTTTCTTGATGCCCACTGCATCTTTGCTTCTTATGTTTTAATATCAGTATTTATTTCCACTACACTTTCTGTAAGGGCATGTCCATACAGCACGGGTTTGCGGGCGGTTTTTCAGATGGTTTGCGGTTTTGAAGACCGTCTGAAAAACCGTCTGCAAACGAGCACAAGGGGCTTCTATGGAAAACCCGGCAGCCCGTCCCCAAATGCACGGGTTTTTCCGGGCGCCCGGCGGTTCTACAAACCGCCGGCCGCCCGGAAAACACTGTGCATGCACATTCTTCCGTCCAGTTTTCGGATGAAATATGTGCATGTCAATGGGAATGGGGAGCGCTCATCGCGGAGAAAAGCCATAAACCGACCGGTATTTGTCCATTGCCGTGTAAACGGGACCTAAGGAAATCCCATATCATTCTCCCACTCCATACATCTCTGCCTTAATCTCCAGATATCTCCCCTCACGCAATCTCCGCTCCTCACAGGACCTTCTTCTTTGCTCTCCTCTTATCAGCTCCTCACACAACCGTCTCCAAGACTTCTCCCGTGCTTCCCCCACGTTCTTGAACTCACTGCCCCAGCACATCAGACTCTCCTCCACCTTCCCCAGGTTCAAAAGCAACCTGAAAACCCATCTCTTCAGGACTGCCTATAACCTACAATAACCTAGCAGCCACTGCGCTACCCCAAAAACATGTCTGCTCCTCACCTTCTGTCTCTCTCCTCCTCCACTGTAGATTGTCAGCCTTCGCGGGCATGGCCCTCACTCCATCTGTGCCAGTCATATGTCAGTCACTGTTATTATTGTACTTTTTTGATATATGTATATATCCTCCCTTTTTGAATGTACAGCGCCCTGGAATCAATGTCGCTTTAAAATAAATAATAATAATATCATTCAGACAGTTTATTATAATTCTATCTCAAACATTGACTCCTGTTTTCCTCTATTTGTATTGTTGAACATTTTCTATGCTTTGAGAATTCTGTCCTGACACTTTGACATTTTCCTTGGTCCATGCATATGTTTTCCTTTTATAACTTTCCTATTTTATTTACACCTTAATCACATTAATCACATTTTATATACAGTTGACTGTGAACAACCAACATCGTTTGCCTTACTCTGTGTTGAAATCTAATTTTGGACAGTCATTTAATCTTGTCCATTGTTTCAATTAACAACCTTCTTGTTGGGGACATGTTTTCATTCAAGATTTTAGACTGGTGCTAGTATTTGTTTTAGAAATACAAAATTCCATAATTTTTCCCCATAATATTCCCTCTTAATCTGTAAAAATACTTGCTCTCAATAAAAATGATTTACTTTCATATGTTTGATGTATGTTTCAGAATGTTCAGCTATTAAACATTGTTTTGTGTCTTTACACATTTGTTATGAAGCTGGGGAAACAACTTCTTATTGTAGTGATTCCACAATTTTTCCAGGGGTTGTATTACAAAATGCTGTGAGGTCTATAGAAGTAATATCTTTATAATCAATGAGGCATTACACTAATCCAAAGTGTTTGTAAAACATGGAGACAGCACTGCTGAAAAACATTAAAAGAAAGATAACTTCAATCAGTTTTCCCTGCTATAGTTGTTCATAATCACATACACCCAAGTTCTACTATGCAGAACTGATATTATTTATGACCAGTCAAACAGATGTGAAACCTGTTTCCTTCTGGCGTCACTGCCCTCTGGAGGGATAAAGTTCCCAGGCACCAGAGGGCATCTGAAAAGTAAATATTGTTTGTGACAGAAAAGCAGCAGCTCAGGAAATGCTGCTGTTTTGGCCTGTCAACGTATTCAAAACCCGTCAAAGTTTGGACTAAACCACTGACTATAAAATAAACCCCCAAAATAGTGAAAAGAAATATTTCATGTGTCTGGTCAGCAATATTCAGTCCTGAGACTTACAGACCTGTTTTATAAAACCACGTAGTTGGCAGCTTAAGGGATTTCTGCATTAAATACTGATAAAATGTGGTCTGATTGTCCCAGTTATAGACCAATACAATCTAACTAAACTAATAACACACAAATGGTTGCTGGCACCACTGCAGGAAAAAAAAGGACGTGAACCCTTAAATTTAAAAACCTGTAGAACCTCGTTTAGCTGAAGTAAAGTAAGTGAACCCTGAAATGTAATAACCTGTAGAACCCGTTTTATCAGCAGAAAAGTGAACCCTTAAATTTAAAAACCTGTAGAACCCCTTTCAGCAGCAGAAAAGTGATCTATTAACCTGTAAAATCCCTTTTAACTGCAGTCACCGATCACGTCCTGTAGTTGCACTGAAAATGTGCACAATATTGAGAAGGCATTTCAACGATTCCATCCTTTCAGTTTGTTAGTGTTTCATTTGATGCCTTTTGCTCAGCACTCTTCAGAGTCTTGATAGGGTTAAGGTTATGACTCTGACTTGGTCACTACAAAACACAAATCTTCATTTTTAACTGTTCTCTAGTTAATTCACTTGTGTGCTTTGGGTCATTACCTTGTGGCATTACCCAATGTCTCTTCAGCTTGAGGTCATGAACTGTTGTACTTACATACTTCTGGATAATGTTCATAAACACGGGGTTTCAGGCAAAACAGCCCCAAGCTATGATGCTCCCTCTATTATACTTCACAGTACGATCAGGTTTTGGTGTTGATATGCTGTGTTCTTTCTTCAAAACAGTGTTGTGCATGTATGCCGAGTTCTGTTTTTAATAACTATATTTACTATTTTGCCATATGCAAACTTAAGCTATCAGTTCTCAATCTATAAAGCACAAAACGTAACTTTTATTATGTATAATTATGTATAACACCTAACCTCGATACACACTATTTTAAAAACCTGATTCCTAACCTCTGAATTTGTCCCTTTCTAATTGTGAAGGAATAACTCATTTTCTATTATCAAGTCTGGTGGAACACCACCTATTAGCAGGGAAAAAAATATATATATATATATATTAGTGATTTGCTAACTCCAAAAAGGAATCCAAAACATCTTACTTGGGCAGTCATCCCTAATCTGATGGGCATGAAACATATAAGGTTTCCTTGTGAGACCCTCTGCAGCGGGTAACACAGTAGAAAGAGGTAGAAAATCACAAATTAAAATGTCATGCCTGACCTCCCCAACATGTTTCACCAGCTAACTGGCTTCATCAGGGGACAGAGGCCCGGTCCCATGTGGTCTAGCTCATTTCCTTTTATATGATCTTAGGTACACACCCTATTCAGGTGCTCACCAATTGGCCACCAGAGATTCAACAATACCCATTCCCCCTTTTTCTCTCCAGCATGCAAACTGATACAATGTGCTGCTGCTGCGTTCTTATAAACAACATTCCTCAGTCAAATTCACCATCCTAATAGCGGGCTACCGCCCTATCTTACCATGCCGCCTGCGCCTGCGCACTGTACCAATGGACATTTCTGCCTTAACTGTGACGGACTTCCGTCCAACTTCTCTCACATTACTGCGTCTGCGCGGCTCACCTAGAACGGACTAAGCAGAATAGGTATTACATTTTACAGCACACTGCTAACTTTGTCCCTTCCCATAAACCTTTTCCCCTCTATGTCTAATATGCATATTCATTGGGAATACGTACTCCATTATACGGTACACTGCTATCTTTGTCCCTTCCCATAAACCTCTTCCCCTCTGTATCTAATATGCATATTCATTTTAATAAAGCTTTGGGCCTTATGATATTCCTGTCCCCCCTCCCGGAATTTCACCTCCCACTTTCCCCACTAAATATTCTCTCTTCCAGGTCTCAGCTAATTACCTGATTCATTATGTTACAATATAAATGTGCAGAAATGCTAGTACAGTCATGCTCTATTGTATTTGCATTGGTTAGCGTAAAATTTTACGTAGTCGGTAGAAATAATAAATGTATACATAAACAGATGGTAATTTATTCCCGAACTACGTCTCGTCATAACAACGCAAGTGTATATATTACATGATTTGGTTGCTTTAAAACTCTTCATGTAAAATAAAAATATGTCCCAATTAGTTAAACAGAATCTGTGGCCTCATATGATTAATACTTATGATCATTGCAAAACACTGGGAAAGTGAGGGACATAGAGGGCAGGAGGGGGATAAGGGAAGAAGAAGAAAAAAAAAAAAACCGTATGTGAACTCTGTTGCTCCTATAGTCATATATTCAACCATTCTTATACCACTAACCGTACTTTATCACATATATTATGTTTCCTCAAAAATTATATAGGGAATCAGCAGGATTAAATAAATGCTGAAAATGAAAAGGGTTCATTTAGGCCTTTGGGGATCAATGTATTGAGTCTATATATCCATCTTGCCTCTTCCTGCAATAAAACTATATCCAGATCGCCCTTTCTTTCCCCTAGCTTTTTCACACAGATGCCCCAAAATTTTAGCACCTCTATTTCACCATTATGTACCTCCAAAATGTGTCTCGCTAGGGGGGGGTGTCCCCTCTAGTTTTAATAGTACTCAGATGTTTAGAGATCTGACGATGAAACTCCTGTATGGTTTTTCCCACATAGATCTTGGGGCACTCTTTGTTCTCTTACTAGATTCCCATTCTTTTTGAGACTATTTGATGAGTTCTGTTTTTGTCTCATCTGTCCATAGAACATTTTCCCTAAGGCTATGTCTACACAGCAATGTTAAAATGGCATCCAAAAAGGTTACACTAAAAACCGCGGCTAGTTTTTGGATTTGCCGTCGGCCTCGTACATTGAATGCACAGGAACCCAACGGCAATCCTGCAGAAGATCCAACAGGTTGAAAATCCATTGGAATCCGGTAGATTTTAAAAATAACCACAATAAATCTGTGCTGTGTAGACTACAGCACAGATTTTTCTTTGCGGTCCATACAGCACTGGGTACAGTTGGTTTTTCGTCAGATTTTAAATACTGGATCCGCTGAAAATCTGCCGGGAATCCAGTGCTGGGGGGACAAAGCCTTTTCTTTGCTTACCCATGTGTTCTTTCTAACCTTTTTTAACAATGCTCCCTATGTTTTTGGAGTGATATTACCAAGACAACCATTCCTACAGGGAAAACAACAGTTTTAAATTTTCTCAATTTGTCTAGCCTTGGATTAGAGATCGCCAGTGTCCTTAGTTTTTTACAGTTTCATGTCTCTGAGGTCTTCTCAAAGTTGTTTGCATTGAGACGTTGTTCACAATAACCAATACTGCTTAGGAAGACAAGACTTATCAGTATGCAGGCTTTGTGCGATTTTATTTAAAAGGGTTTTGTCGCAAAGCAAAATCCCTTTCTGAGGCCTTCTCGAACAGGGAGATGGCCACGATTGTGCAGTTCTCCTCGTTCTTTTCAATATAGCTGAGCGAGTGTGCTTGGCTGTATTTAGGACTCCCAAAGAAATGAATGGGGGAGAAGTGCACCCATCTCCCAATTCACTGCATCCAGCTCATTGCTCGCTTTAATGGGAAAAGCACCTGTGAAACCCACACTTCCAATCTCACTTCAAGTGAAACACCCTCTTGCCAATTAACTCTTGGAGAAGTCATTAACTCTTACTTTTCTCAATGCCCTGTGGACGTTTATTTACTACTTTCTAAATGACAGAAATAATGCAACCACTTATGTGTTATTAGTTGTGTCTGATTGTGTTTAATTGTGACTTCAATAACAATTAGACCATTTTATTAGTAATCAATGCAGAAATACAGGTCATTTCAAAGGGTTCCCTAACTCATTGAAGGTCATGTGTCCACACTGTGGTTGGTATGATACTTTTAAAACTGTAACATTTATAAATTGTGATACAGCATTTAATCAATGTATTTCAACTTTAGGAGGGCTATTTGTTTGCCACTTTTTATACGCAAATAACTGGGTATGTAATCAATAAATATGTTCAAATGTTGCAGCTTTCTGGTGCTATCCAACATGTCATGGCTACTACAGGATTCAGTTGCCGCTTGGGGGAGAACAAGAGGGGATCCTTGGAACAGAGCTATTCAGGTAAATAGTATTTTAGTTGGCAAGCAGAGCTCAAGAACACTAGTTAAAAGCTTAAAATATTTCATGAAGAATAAAAGGGCTTTTCAATTTTATGCTTTGATTTTTTTTTTTAACTCTCCTTAGTCCCACCCTAATGTGTCCATTGAACTCACCGCCACTCAAGTCTGTAGTCATGTAAGAATGTCTCTTCATTCCTTCATTCCTCTTTTAGAGCCTGTGAAATCTATGAGACACCTGTAAACTGCGCAGTATTTGCCATTGTGTCAAGTACTGTCAGGATAGGCCACTGATGTCCAAACAGCAAGAGTCCATCTGCCTTGACCCCACTGATTACTCCTGCTGTCTCTCCTAGGCTATTTTGGCGGCTGCAAGTTTGATACATAATAGTCTATAGTTTTTCATGCTGCTGCCCATAAGAAGCTGAGCAGATATACCACCATATGATGAGAGCGCCCCATTAAAGTTCATATGTATGGCAAGTTCTGATGTATAATTCTTTATATCAGATACAAATAAATTATGTTCAAAACTCTTTACAAGCCTTGTGCTTTAGCTTTTCGGTAATTTAAGATAACACAAGAGCTTTGTAATTATGCTGTTTTTACTGGGCCATTGTATTGCTGATCCTTTTCAATAAAATCAAGTAAAAGGTAAGAAAAAGTATTTATGTATACGTCAGGAACACTAAGAAAATACTGTGTAACAAACAGAAAAGCAAGTAGTTGCAATTGTACACCAATATATTATTTGCATACATTGATGGCTCAATAACAAAAAGCAGTAGACAAATGTTCTTGCCTAAGAATTCTCTTTTGAGTTAAATCTGTTTCATCAACATGTATAATTGGTATTAAACTTAGAATTTTTTTTAAAAAAATGCAATGAGTAAGAGAGTGATTTCTAATCTTTTTTTAAAAACACCAAATTATCAGCAGTCCATACCTGTCCACTTCGGCAATGGAGCTATAACGAGCCCCGATGGGAACATGGGATTATTGAGAAAATAATGAGATGGCCCACCATGTAGTTTGTGATGGAATCAATCTGTTTCCCCTAATAATGAATGAGTGGAAAAGATGTTTGACTATAATTTTTCTTATATTGGTGCAAGTAGCTGAATACATGTATGATAAGTGGCATCTAGGTTATTTTTTCAATAAAACTTAGCCTTCTAGATTTACCAGTGACTGGAATGGGACAGAAAATGTGTCATTATCACAATCCCTATTTTGTTGACAAAGTGTACTGAGCCGTGGTGGAAGGGAAGGCTTTTGAAGGCCAATGGGGGTTAGCTGTCGGTTTAGTCCAATGTCCTCTTCTCTACCTCTCTCCACAGCTCCCACTGGACAAAGTATAATCAGATTTGAATATAATATAATGAGTAGCAAACACCACTCCACTCACTGGCCCGAAGCGTCCAACTTCTGTGTTCTTCTAACATGATGTACGGGATGGCTTGGTATTGCAAACCCTTCATCAGCACTGTCCCGGCTGCTATTGCCATTCAGAATCCTCGGTGTGCTGGGTACTCAAATCAAAATTCGCCGGACATCCAGCTTCACAAACTTCACTCCCACCTTCAGATGCTGCTGGAGCGCATTGTCCAGCTTAGCGGTAACTCCTTTATTCACCGCAACCTTCCGTCTACTGGTGCTACACCTGCGCTCGGAATAAGCTGCCCACATGCAGCGAACGTATCCAAGAAAAACATCCCAGGAAAGACTTGTAAATTCCAGCGCAGGTAAAAAATATACCAATCTTATGCTGATAACACCCAATTAAACACATTTTCCTCCCCAATACATGGACTGTATGGGAATCCAATGTGAATCCTTCAGAAGTTACAATGTGTTCTATCTTCCGGCAGAGGACCAGCGGTTTAGAAATCTCACCGCAGATAATCGGTGCTGTGTAGACTACAGCATGGATTTTCTATTGTGGGCTATGGGCACAGGATTACAGTTGGATTTTTGCAGATTCTGAATACAGAATCTGCTTAAAAAGTCAACTGTAATCCTGCGCGGTGTAGGCATAGCCTTATACTTTACTTTTTCAATCACCACACTAATGCTTCTACCCTGTGCCACTCAGTGTACGGGCTGCCCATTCACTATAGAATAAAATTGAAATGTATTACTTTTACCCACAAAGCTCTCCACAGTGCTGCACCAAACTCCATCTTCCCTCTTATCTCCGTCCACGCCCTACCATGGCTATATGTTTTGGTAAAATGTAAATGTAAAACTAGCTTCTTTCATTAACTAAATATCCCACTTTTCTCTCCAAGACATGTTTAGTACTGCACCAGATCTCAGGAATGTGCTACCATGGGTAGTCAGATTATTTTTCAACTTTCACAGTTTTTCTTTTTACCTGCACTCTCTCTGGCTTATGGACATTTATGTGTACTACTCTATTTTTTTCTTTGTAAAAGATGGCTAAAAATTTGTACAAATTAAGCCCTTTTTCTTTTCACCTTTTCTATCATTCTTATTTCCCTCTAGATTGTTAGATCTTTGTGAGCTAACATGTGTCTTGGCACTTGCAGCATTCCGCTATGTTTTCTGTGAGTATTAGCAACTAGGTTACCATCATAGCAGCTCGCACCTGTACGTTACCATCATAGCAGCTCGCACCTGTACAATTATTTAATTTTGAATGAATGTGGTGGCCAACTCTGTTTTTATGTATTCTACACTTAAGTATAAGCAGCATACAAGACTATTTGGCAGGGCAGGGAGTCTATTGCTCCCTTCTCCACCATGGTTTTTAACTGTTTTCACATTCTAAAAACACACAAACCGTTAAATAACCAAAGCCAACCAAGGGATCCATGATATGTTTTTTTGTATTCATGGGACATTCATATACCACTTGAGGCCCCTTAACTTGTGGGGCCATCGGGCAACTGTCTAGTGTGCCCAATGGAAAACATGGCCCTGTTGCAAGGGACTCATGTACTGATCTTGCACGGAGGATCTCAGCTATCTGTGTCTGCCACCGATATGAGGCATACGGTATCTCACAAAGGTGAGTACACCGCCAACATTTTTGAAAATATTGTATTATATCTTTTCATGGGACAACACTGTAGATATTATATTACACTCTGATACAATGTAAAGAGTCAGTGTACAGCTAATATAAAAGTAAATTTGGTGTGCCCTCAAAATAACGCAACACACAGCCATAAACTGCTGGCAACAAAAGTGAGTACACTCCTCAGGGAAAATGGACAAATTGTGCCCAAATTGCCATTTTTCCTCTATGATATCATGTGATTCATTAGTGTTACCAGGTCTCAGGTGCGGGAGTGTTACATTTGGTGCTATCGGTTCACAGTCTCTTATATTGATCACTGAAAGTTCAACATTGCTTCTCATGGCAAGGCAACTGTCTGAGGATCTAAAAAAAAAAAAAAAAAAAAAAAGAATTGATTCTCTACATAAAGATGACCTAGGGTATAAGAAAATTGCCAACACCTAAAATTGAGCTGCAGTGCGGTGGCCAAGACCCTACAGTGGTTTGACAAGACTGGTTCCACTCAGAACAGGCCTCTCTATGGTCAACTAAAGAAGTTGAGTGCACGTGCTCGGCGTCATATCCAGAGAGAGTGTTTTCAAAATAGATATATGAGTGCTGCCAGTATTGCTGCAGAGGTTAAAGGGGTGAGGAATTAGCCTGTCAGTGCTCAGACCACTGCATCAAATTGGTCTGCATGACTGAAGGTTGCAAATGTTAAAAATAACCAAATAAACATATTTTATGTTGCAGCTGATGTATTCTTTAAGGGTATGTTCACACGGCGTAATTTTGGCACGCATTTTGCCACGTATTTGCGCTCTAATATGGGCGAGATGCGTGCTGAAATTACAGTAATCCATAGTTCTCATAGAGAACTATGGATTACGCCTCCTCTCCATGCTCGTACAATACGCGGGGATATAAGTGACAAGTCTATGGGGCCCCCACTTCACAGGAGTACGCACTGATCAGCGCGAGCTCCTTTGACACACGATGTATTGCGGCGTGTACTGTAATACATCATGTGAACATAGCCTTACAGTATAGTTCTTGTTGGTGGAAGGAGACTTAACAAAAGAAGACTATGCTACATAGTTGCAACACATACAGCAGGACGCTTTGCAGGCTAAGCGGACAGAAGTGTAGACAGAATATTAGCCAACATCCTAGCTTTCCTAGATATGCATTTGTTACCCTGTATTTCAACCTTTTATAAGACATAATTGGTCATGTTTACTTTTGTACCATGTGTCTTGTCTCCTCCCATGCTAGCGGTTGGGATGTATTTTTAAAAAGTGTAATATGTGTGTACCTGGCTATGCTATGAATAATGGCAAAACATCAGCAAGAACTGCACTCAGTGTTTCATTGGTATTTTTATGGAAATGTAATAAATGGTGTTTTTCTGGGAAGCTGGATCCTCTTTTTCATTATATTATTATTATTAAAATATGTTAGCTATCCTAATATGGAAGAAGAAAGTATTATTGCAAAAGGATGATATTAGCGTCTTTATGTTTCAGTTTTGTTTTAATATTACATCACATTTACTAGTACATCAAAGTACATATTCATGGTCATTCACCACAGAGGATATCATCAGGTCATTAGAGGTTGACTTCAGTGTGCATTTAAGTTCAAACTTACCACAAAAACAAATTCTTAGTTTGCTAAAATGTAAAAGAGCAAATTATTAAAAAAATATTTGCAACTCTTCTGTGATATCAAGAAACAAACAAGAAAAGTTCTCCATATTTAGAGCTGTAAGCTATAACATTAATTTTAATTAATGGGATTTCTAGTAGTCTTAGTGAAAGTTTAAAAATCCTGTGTGTCCCACTCCTCCACTTTCACAGCTCTGCCTAGGTCCACAAGCACCCAGGGAACACCGAGCTCAACAGTGGGGATTAAGCCACCTGTACCCTAAAGGCATTCTCTTTACATTTCTGGCAGTCCTCAGACAGCACAAGTCAGGTCTGAAGTTACCAAGCAATTACTGTGAATGCGCTGCATTCAGTAAAAGCAAAAGGGGTTGCAAATTTAATTTGATAATCCACAGTCAGAGGATCCAAACCTTTAACCTTTGCCAGAAAATTAATCAACTTCTTTATTTTATAAAAATAGGAACACAGCATAAACCTACAAGTCCATAAATAGGAGACAGAGATAAAGTTTTCTTACTCTGAACAAACACAGTCTGTAGAGTTCAGCAAGTGAGAATTTAGATTGGTTTACCAATACACAAATATACAAGAATTTAAAGGGGTTTTATCGTTTGAAGGTTTTGTAGACTTGAGCTAATAATATCAGTTTCAAATCCATGGGTGAGTCGCTCTTTCCTGTAGGCGTGTATCTCCTGCCAGGAGGCGTGTCTCCCCTCACTGAAGAGCTGTGACATCATCATTCTGTGTGTGCAGTGGAAGGGGAAGGATGTCTGGAGAGGATAGCTCTGCAGCCTCCTGCATGCTTCTTATGTCTGCAGAGCCTTCAGCTTCAGGCTCCACAAGCTCCTTGTAACACCCTCATTGCTATAAACAGTTATACACACAGCCTGAACTGATGAAACAAATGTGAGGAAGGCACAATACCCTCTCCCCCCTCTGTTATCAGGTAGGAGGTAGAGCAAACTGTATAAGGCTGTGTTCTATGGGTGATTGGAACAGACTGTATAAAGCTGTGTGATATGAGGGGAGAGTGAATCTAACTGTTAGAGACTGGGTAATTGCCTAGATCCTTTACATAGAGCTGGGATAGGAGCATAGAGAAGCTGAGGCCATTTAGTTTCCCTTTCAATTTAAACAGCTCAGAGAGGAGTAAGCACAGAGTACATGCAGCCAATCACAGCGCAGGGGGCATTTCCCATCCGGGGGCGTGTCTAAACAGGGTGAATTAAATGTCAGTCAGGCAATCACAGAAAAGGGGGCGTCCTGAAAGCTGCTGCAGAAATAGCCATAGATGCACAGAAAAGCTCAGATCTGCTACAGTAAGTGACTTAGGTAAAGCAAACCAATTACAAAAGTGCTTATTTTTACGGTCCCCATCATCTGAGGTATGATATTTGTAGCAAGAAAACCTCTTTAATTGTGACCACTTTAAAAACATGTACATTATATGAAAAGTTTCCGTGGTTAGCTGTTATGACAAAGAAACATATATATGACATCTGCTACAATACAGATTGGTTCATCAAAACAAATAACATAAAAAACAAATAAACTATTGTCCTCCTACAATAAAAAAGAAATAAGGAAATAGAAATAACAACAAAACTAGAAACAATGTATCACTGTATCAGTCTTAAAACACTCCACACCCTGTGTAGGTACAATATTTCGGATGAGGTAGTGCCAACATCCACCTCTTATGCTGTCCCCTTTCATTAGTAAGAAACTTGCGCCTACATGACAGATTTCCTTTCATTCCTTAAAAAACAAAAACCTGAATAAAACTTTAAAAAAGAAAAACCGCAAACTTTGGGTTAAATGAGTAGAAGTTAGTATTTAAAAGGTATCTCCAACTTTGACTAGGGGTGGGAGCCTCATATACCTTACACAGAGAGATTCTATTCTCTACACACACAACTAAAATAATTTTGGTGCTGTGTGGTAGCCTCTTCATGACCCATATTCATCCTTATGGACATTAATAGCAGCTGTTCACAAGCTACCTAATTATATATACGTGTAATGAATACAGATAAGGCGCCCAAGCTTAATCAACATTGCTCCAATCCCTAATAAAACATTTTATAACATGAAGTAAAAGACCCCGTAAAAGAATTTATAATTCGAAATAAACTTTTATATATAATTATTTTTTGACAACTTTGGATTTATTTGATTTCTTGATTAAGGGATTTGCAGCTTTGTATTTTTTTTAAGTGTATTGTTCTGACATAAGTCTTTATGCAAGTATAATAAGCCTATACAATATAAAATGCAAAAGCAGTAAGGGCATACCATTTTCAAATTCAAAAAAGCTTTATTGAAAATATGGAACAGTTCACAATAAAATAAGACGATGTGGAAAATCTCCTGAGCAAGTGTAGGAGTTTGAATCCTAATTGGACTACAAGAACAATCACTTCTATGAAGGTGTCAATAGAAGGCAGGAGGAGAGGCATTTGAAAGGAAGATATTTTGCAGCTCAGTGTGTTCTGTGATCTTCAATTGAAAAAGCATTGGTTTTTTTTTACCACTTTTTTGGCCAGAAGACCTCTGATAGGAGTTGAAATGGTCTCTGTTTTATCAGTTCTATTGCAATCACTGCGTGTCAGTGTTCCCAAAAACCAGCATAACTTATCCCTATAACTTTTAAATAGTTTTATTGAAGTCCGTGCATTTGTTTGCCGCAAAGAGCTCAGTTGTACGCAAATTGTGTTATACATATTTGATAGTAAATTACGCCTGTTGTCAGTGGTGCGAAGGCCACCATATTAATCCATATAAAATGTAAATACTCTTATTGCAGTCCGTGCGTCTGTTTGGCGCATAGAGCTCAGTTGTACGCATATTGTTTTATACATATTTGATAGTAAATTACGCCTGTTGTCAGTGGTGCGAAGGCCGCCATATTAATCCATGTAATAATGAAATACTCTTACTGCAGTCCGTGCGTCTGTTTGGCGCAAAGAGCTCAGTTGTACGCATATTGTGTTATACATATTTGATAGTAAATTACGCCTGTAGTCAGTGGTGCGAAGGCCGCCATTCCATATAACTTTTTAATACTTCTATTTCACAGTTTGGCGCTAATTGTGCATTTGTACGATAGTTTGTTGAAAACTATCAACTGCTAGTCCTACTGAGCATTTGTAAATCTCAGGGACTGAAGGAAGAACACTTTTGATTTTGTGTAACTCTACATCCACCAGACCGAATGACACAGATATATGATAGAAACAATTCTGTTTCTAATCCTAGTCGGCTGTTGGAAATGAGTGGGATTTAAGAATAGCTGTGATTTGCTGTCTTTCAATAAGAGACTGTCAAAAACTCTTCCATACCTTTTACATTTTTATATTTCTGAACATGGAGCGAACTGCAGGTGGTAAGAGAGCAAAGAGGGGTGTAGGACATGGAGGTAGAGGTACGAGAGAAGGAGCTCCTTCCATGCTGCCGCTAGGCCTGTCATTGCTGGGTCGGTGCCCTTTGAATCTCAGTAACGAACAGCATCACCAATCTGTTCTTCAGTGGTTAATGCAACCTGCATGATGCGGTCCAGGACAGGCATAGTCAATGTCCAGTTCAACTAAAATGGTCGGTCAAAGACTACTTTCTTCCAGCACTTTTTAATCTGTGGGTCATGCAGGTTTAAGGTTCATGCTGTGGTACAGGACATGGATAGTGAATAGTCTGTCAGTTTTTTTCGGTGACTCTTGTTGCCTAAATGTCTTGCCTAAGATGTATCACGTATCCAGTTTGCTGTTGTGGATGTTAATTTCAGCGTCTCCACCCCTGTTTGCGTGTACGAATGAAGCTGTTGTTCCTCTCCCATAGACTTTAATGGTCATCGGCGATAATCTGTTATCGACTATAATTAACGATATCGACTATCGATCCGATAACGATAGTTGACACAATCGCTCATCATTGATTGAGAGAGATTATAAGATTTTGTTATAGCAAGGGGACAAATCAAACCAACAGAAAAAAAGTGGGGAGGGAATTTAAGTTTCAAAAGGTTAAGAAAGGGGAGAAAAGCTGAAAGAGAGGACAAGGAAGAGCGATGCACGCAAACCCAGCAGTGGTTAAATCTCCAGGAATTAGTAAATCACTGGATGTAGAAAAAAAATTATAAATGTGAAGGGCACAGACATCTCCTTTAAAAACGAGAAACAAAAAAAAACAAAAAACGGCTCACTTATTCACGGGTCTGAGCCATCAGTTCCTCCATGTGATAAGTATGAAACATTTCCATGAACCATTCTTTAAACCCTTAAGGACCCAGCCAGTTTTGGCTTTCCTGACACAGCCATATTTTTAAAATGACATGTGTCACTTTATGTGAGAGTAACTTTTTGACACTTTTACCTATGCATGGGATTCAGAGATTGTTTTCTAGCGACACATTGTGCTTTAAGTTAGTAAGAAATTTTGGTCCATACAATCCTTGTTTGTGCAGAATATCAAAATTTCATGAACATTTGGAAAAATTTGTCATTTTCAAAGTTCTAAACTTTCTGCGTGCAAGACAGATAATTATTCACCACAAAATAGTTTACAACTAGCATCTAACATTTGTCCACTGTAGGTTGGCATCATTTTTTAAATGTCTTTTTATTTTTTGACGACATTAGGGGGCTTAAAAATGTAGTAGTTATTTCTCACATTTTCAAGAAAATTTGAAATATTAATTTTTTTAGGGACCTGTCAGGGCTAGGCTGTGCTCAGGCTCTAGGGATCTGCAGGCTGCAGCAGCTGATGCACGATTCCACCCTGATACACTTGCTGCTGACAACTCTGTGAGTGACAGACGCCCAGCCACTCCTGACAGGGGGCGAGTGCACCAGCCAATGGGAGGACCCAGAGGCCGCTCCAATCAGCTGCAGGAGTATCCGGGAATCCCATTTAAACTCCCTGAAGGCTGTGGGCTGCGCCTGTGATATTCCTGGCTACCTCCTTTCTTGTGCTTTGTGTTGTTGTTTTGCTTTTCTGTGTACCTGACCTCGGCTTGTTCTCCTGACTCCGGCTTGTCTCCTGATTTTGTGCTTTTGCTTCCGTTTGGCTTTTGACCCCGGCTTGTTTATGTTCATTCCTCTGGTTCTGATTTGTGGCTTTGGCGTTCCTATTTGATATCGACCCGGACTGTCTGACCATTCTTGCTTCTCACGGCCCCAGCACTTTTAGTAGCGCAGGGACTGTCGCCCAGTTGCCGTCTGCCGCCTAGGGCAGCACGTCAAGCAGGCAGGGACAGTAGGCTGGGTTCCAGTTAGGGCTCACTGCACCTCCCTTGACGTGACAGGACCAGTCCAGTTCTGACGTGACTTTGATTGGCCTGTATGTTTGATACCCCCATAGATGACTTCATCTAAGAAACTACACCCCTTAAAAGTATTAACAACAGTGTTTAGGAAGCTTGTTAACCCTTTAGGTATTTCACAGAAATTAAGGCAAAGAGAAGGTGAAATTACAAAATTTCACTTTTTTTGCATATTTTAAATTTTTATCCATTATTCACTGGAACATGGTAGATGTGACCAGGTAAATGCAACTTAATATTTATTTCCAAGATTCTGCCGTTTTCAGAGATATCCTTAGTGCGCTATTTGGCTCAACCACAAGCCTCAGAGTAAGAGGAGCAGCTACTGGACTCTGGGATCTCATTTTCAAAACACCCTAAGTGGCTAAAACTTAATAAACACCTCTAAAATCACCCAATATTGGAAACTACAGCCCCTAAGGAAAATATCCAGAGGTGCAGTGAGTATATTGACCCCACAGGTGTTTCACACATTTTTTTTTGCATTAGGCTATGAAAATTGAAAATTATTTTTTTTCCAACAATCTGCAATTTTAGCTTAAAATGTTTCATTTTTACAATCCTGGAAAAAAAGCACCCCAAATTTTGTTACCCAATTTCAGCAATACCCTATATGTGGGTGTAAACTGCTATTTGGGCACATGGCAGGGTGTACAAGGGAGGGAGCGCTATTTGGCTTTTGGAACGCAGATTTTGATGGGTGCCATTTACAAAGCCCCCAAAGTAGCATAACAGGTAACCCCGTCCAGACGCCGTCCCACTTGGGATTTAACACCCCTCCTGGTTCTCCTCTAGGGGAGTCTTGAGCACTTTGGCAGCACAAGCGTTCCATAGTTTTTTTGTTTTTTTAGCACTGGCCCATGAAAATGGGGAGGAAAAAACGCAGTTCCGCCATTGTTTTTTAGGCTTCAATTTTACAGCCTTCGACGCGTGATATAAATTACATCATAAATTTACTATGGGGGTCGGTACAATTGCAATGATATAAATTTTATATAGTTTTTTATGTTTTATTACTTTTACACAATAGAAATGTACAGAGCTGTGTAGTGGCTTGTTTTTTTGCGGGATGAGTCGACGTTCTTATTAGTACCATTATAGGATTCATATGACTCTTTAATCACTTTTTATTAAGGTTTTTGTGAGGCATTTTGAACAAAATACAATAATCCTGGTAGTGTTTTCTATTTTTATTTTTTACAGCGATCATCGTGCGCTATAAATGACATGCTAGTTTTACTCTGCATGTTGATAAGATTATAGCGATACCCAATTTGTATTTTTCTTTATGTTTTACCTCTTTTACACAATAAAAACACTTTTATTCAAACAGGAAAACACTTTTTTGTGATTGACGTTTGTAAAAGGAAAAGGGGCGGTGTACGTGTTTTTATTTTATTTATTTTTATTAACTGTTTTTCACCCTTTTTTTTTTTTTTTTACTTTTCCCCATAGGGAAAATAATTTTTATAATAGAAATCAATACACAGCTTACTGCGGTGTACTGGTTTCTATGGCAACTGTCAGTCACAATGCCCAGCCATGCCCACAAGGCACGCAGGGCATCGTGACGTCACAGACAGCCCAGAAGGCATTCTAAACGATCGTGCGGCTGCTGTTGCCGACAGAGACGCAGGAGGAGACCGCTCCTCATGTGTCTCCCGCGATAATTAAGGGGTTGATCTGCCCCTGTCCCCTCCAGAGTGATCTCCGGTCAGGGCCGATGCTGCGGGATGTCAGCTGTAATATACAGATGACATACTGCAGCCATCGTACGAACTCTGCTCTGCTTTTGCGTGAACCCCCAAACGACCTGGACGTATGCATTTTTTTCCAAGACAGAGCTCCAAATGCTAAAGACCCAACCTGCCCTTCAACTGACAGAAAGTCAGTTGTTACTTTAATACTGTTTGCAGTATTGAATAGATAAAAGGGAATCTGTCAATATAAACATGCCACATATCCACCCCAAAAAACTTACTGCAATAACTGGATAGCTGAAAAGGCAAAAATTCTGAATTTAGTAAGCTCACAAACAGTCTGTGCTTCATATACCGATACCATATAACTACATATCTCGGACTCCACAGTTCAGATAAATTGTTCACATTATGCGTCTTGATTTTTTTTTTAAATCCCTGTGGAACCGGATGATGAATTCCACACAACTCCAAGTTTAAAGGGGTTTTGCCACAATCTCATTTGATACCTCCTGCATCCAGCTCTTCAGCTCTGTGTGCTCAGAAGGGGGCGTGTGTGATTTGTTTGAATTGCATATCATGTGATCCAGCAGGATGACTTCACTATGCCTTTCCTCTCTGTAGTCAAAGAAAGGTCTGTTTATGTGTAGAACTGTAAGTAGCTACATTATAGCTCAGAGGTAAAACTTTTGCCTCGAGGCACAAGGATCCTCGGTTCAAACCCCTGCAGGAACCAAACCTGTGGATTTTATTTCTCTTTATCAATGCACAGACCTGATTGAGGTTTCTTTTTTTAATTTATTTGCACTGTTTGACTAATTACTAAGGAGTACAGAGGATGGGAGTAGAGTGACAGCACCCGGGGTTTGAACAGTCAGTAGCTGCCTGACAGGAGAGGTGATGTCTGAGCATGTGCGACCAGGAGTGAGGAGCTCTCAGCCCTGGTCGTATCCCCTGGCGACAAGCTGTAAACAATGGATCACTAAAGGAGCAGCTAAGACATAAACGGTGCAGAATATTTAATAATGATGAATGGTGAAAATGTTTATTATTTAATTTACAAATTTCCCGCGTCAATTTTACTTCGTGGCAAAACCCCTTTAAGGGAGGTGCAAGGTAACCAAGTGTCACATCAGACCATTTGTATTAGACCATTACAGCAGTGTGGTATTGGCGCCAGATGACCTGATCACATCACCAGACACAGGCATCATCATCTTGCATGGGCCAGGAGCATCTGCGCTGGACGAGGGACCAGTGGTCCTCTGTGCTGTTCAGGGATAAAAGTTGTTTCACGGAGATCGTTACATCTAATAATCTGTCAACAGGATACAGCACTGACATAGAACAGCTTACTCGCAGTCCGGAATACATTTCATATTCATCAACAAGTACAGCCTCTAACAATAACTTTAGATCAGCTAAATATACCAACATAACCTTTGCATAGCATGATAGTTTTTCAGTGATTTCCACCACATCCCACCAGTTTTTTATGTTATCAATTCTGTGTGCCGTACTCTTATTACAGTAAAGGAAATGATAATAAAGGTTGCTGTGCCATGACTTGAATACAAGCCTCTGGGTGATCCCAAAAATTTAGTGGGTGTGTGTGTTTGTTGGAATTTATGGAATTTACTAAGACTGGCCAATATCCAAAGTACAGTGGAGTAAAATAAACAAAATGTGTTAAGAGGTGCAGACCTGAAAAATAAATTTAGCTTTGTGCCTTAATTTACACCACTTTCAGGCAAATCTGTCGGCGCCTCCAGCCAAAACCCCTCCCACATTTTTGAGAACTGCAAAAGGACAAAAAGTCCTATTTTTTCCCAAAATTTGTCTCGTATGCCAGAAAAGTGGCATAAATAAGTTGTTAAGTCTCCCCCCTGGACTTCCTCAATTGTACAGTTGTGCTCAAAAGTTTACATACCCCGGGAATTTTTACCTTCTTGGCCTTTTTTCAGAGAATATGAATGATAACACAAAAACTTTTTTCCATTCATGGTTAGTGGTTGGGTGAAGCCATTTATTGTCAAACTACTGTGTTTTCTCTTTTTAAATCATAATGAAAACCCAAAACATCCAAATGACCCAGATCAAAAGTTCACATACCCTGGTAATTTTGGCCTAATAACATGCACAGAAGTTGACACAAATGGGTTTGAATGGCTACTAAAGGTACAGTAACAGCCTCATCTGTGACCTGTTTGCTTATAATCAGTGTGTGTGTGCATAAAAGCTGAGTGAGTTTCTGGGATCCAGACAGACTCTTGCATCTTTTATCCAGCCACTGACATTTCTGGATTGTGAGTCATGGGAAAAGCAAAAGAATTGTTAACGGATCTACGGGAAAAAGTAGTTGAACTGTATAAAACAGTAAAGGGATACAAAAAGATATCCAAGGAATTGATAATGCCAGTGAGCAGTGTTCAAACTGTGATTAACACATGGAAAATCAGGGGCTGTGTAAAAACCAAACCACGATCATGTAGACCAACAAAAATTTTGGCCACAACTGCCAGGAAAATTGTTCGGGATGCAAAGAAAAACCCACAAATAACATCAGCTGAAATTCAGGTGACTCTGAAAACTAGCGGTGCGGTTGTTTCAAGATGCACAATAAGGAGGCACTTGAAGAAAAATGGGCTGCATGGTCAAGTCAGCAGAAGAAAGCCATTATTGTGCAAATGCCACAAAGTATCTCGCCTACAATACGCCAAACAGCACAGAGACAAGCCTCAAAACTTCTGGAACAAGGTAATTTGGAGTAATGAGACCAAAATCGAACCTTTTGGCCACAACCATAAACGTTACACTTGGAGAGGTCTATGATGAAAGGAACACTTTTCCTACTGTAAAGCACAGAGGTGGATCGCTGATGTTTTGGGGATGTGTGAGCTACAAAGGCACAGGAAACTTGGTCAAAGGAAAGATTAATGCAGCACGTTATCAGCAAATACTGGAGGCAAATTTGCACTCATCAGCCCGGAAGCTGCGCGTGGGACGTACTTGGACGTTCCAACATGACAACGATCCAAAACACAAGGCCAAGTCAACTTGTCATTGGTTACAGCAGAACAAAGTGAAGGTCCTGGAGTGGCCACCTCAGTCTCCTGACCTCAATATCATTGAGCCACTCTGGGGAAATCTCAAACGCGCAGTTCATGCAAGACGGCCCAGGAATTTACAGGAACTGGAGGCTTTTTGCCAAGAAAAATGGGCAGCTTTACCATCTGAGAAAATAAGGAGCCTTATCCATAACTACCATAAAAGACTTCAAGCTGTCATTGATGTTAGAGGGGGCAATACACGGTATTAAGAACTGGGGTATGTAAACTTTTGATCAGGGTTATTTGGATGTTTTTGGTTGTTATTATGATTTAAAAAAAACAAAAAAAAAAAACAGTAGTTTGACAATAAAACACAAAACATGAATGGAAAAAAAGTTTTTGTGTTATCCTTCATATTATCTGAAAAAAGGCCAAGAAAGCAAAAAATCTGCCAGGGTATGTAAACTTTTGAGCACAACTGTATTTATTTTATTCATTTATATAGAGCTAATATAGTCCACAGTGCTGTACAGAGATTGTCATTCTACACATTGGTTCCTGTACCCAGTGGGGCTCACGGTTTTAATGGCATATTAACCTATTTGTATGTTTTCTGAGTTTGGAGGAAACCAGAGTACTCAGAGAAAACTTATGCAAAGACGAGGAGAACATACAAACTCCATGCAGATGTTGACCTAGGTGTGGTATGAAACTAGGATCCCAGCACTGTAAGGCAACAGTACTAACCACGGAGCCACTGTGTAGAAGACAATGTTATGTTACCAGCCTCTTTAACTCAAAGTAAGACTCAAGACTCCAAATTAACCTTTATACACTAAATTCACACATAATGTATATGTCTGCCAACACAGTTCTTAACCATACTGCCCCAAGCAGACTTGACTAGAAGCTATGTACAAGCATAAAGCAACATTTTACATTGAAATGTCTGTCTTCTCCCTCCCTCTCACATCTTTATGAATAAAGAACTTGTCAGAAACTTGTAGAATTCAGCTCCTGCTCAATGAACCACATTTTCTGAAGACACACCACGGATGCATTTTGTCAATTCTGCCCAAGGCCAAAAAGACATAAAAGGAGTTGAGTTATTACAGGCAAACTTGTTTTTCAGAAGACTGTTCCCCTGACTGACAATGTACAATTTACACAAGAGGTGTGGCTAATGAAATGACTGAACCAGAAAGGCGCTCACAAGTTTCCTCTGAAAACTACTTGAGGTCTGTCACTCAATATCTAGAGTGCTTTTTACACGGGTGTGCCAAAAAGTAACATCACACATAGTGCTGATGCCTAAAGGCCATGCATAGCAACTGCAAAGGACTGTGTCAAAACTATATATACAAATATTTTATGGTTAATATAAACTACGATTACAGAGAAAAACACAGCAGGTATTGTTTAAGTACAAAAAAGCTATTCAAGTTACAAGTACTGTTAATGGCAATAGTACGAGAAACAAGACTAAGTCCAATGTAAAACATTGTCTGTTAAACACCATTATTAGACTATGTTTTACATTGGAATGTAGCTTCTATTACTATAGGACCCATAACATATATGACTGATCCATAATGGATTCTAATAGATCCCACTAATTTAAATCAGGGTTCGCCAAGTATTCATTTTTAATGCCCAGGAATATACTTCACAGAAGACTACTCTATTGTGGCCATCAGAGAACAAGGTAAACCTAACACTTCTATATTATATACCCATCAATACCCTGGAGCAGGTCTGGGTGGCACATCTGTGTCTAGCCCTGCACCCGCCACATTTAAGCATCTAAAGTACGGTGGTACAGGGAACCAATAGCTATCGGATCCCTGCAATGCCAACTGACTACTCCTGTGAGCTAGAGGCTAGCCTACAGTTTACAGGAGTAAGCGGTGCAGGGGGTGTGATACAGCGATGTTATCACGCCTCCTTCACCGCTTAGGCCCTTAGGAGATGTCAGGAGCAGCATCCCAGCGTAGGCGGAGTGACAATGTCATGTCGCTTACAGGCTCCCAGAGCTCGTGGGGGAATGGGGAGAGGCAAGTATATATTTTTTTTAATCAGTCAGATGGGTCTATATACCTATCTATATACCTACAGGAAGCTGTATTCCTTCCTACAGGGGGCATATATACCTACCTACAATAGGCATATACACCTACCTATCTACAGGGGGCTGTATACCTACCTACAGGGGGCATATACACCTTCCATCTTGTGGCATATACCTACTTCCTATCTACCTACAGAAGGCTTATATACCTACCTACCTATCTATGTACAGGGAGCATATATACATACCATATCAATAGAGGGTGTATACCTACCTATTCACCTACAGGAGGCATATATACCTATCTACCTACTATGAGCCTAGTATGTGCCTACATGGAGCCTCTACACCTCCCTACAGTTGGCGTAGATATCTATCTCCTGGAAAGCTATATCATTAACTAATGGGGGCCCATATACTTAATAGGGGAGCAATATTACTTCCTACCTAGTCTATACCCACCTACAATAGGTCTGTATACCTACTGTACCTAATGGAGGTCTTATATACTTATTTAATTTGGGGGGATCAATTTTACAACCTGGCTGGTGGGCCAATGTTACTAATTACGGGGGACTGATATACCTACGTGCCTAATTGGGGTATACCTACATAAATCGGGCTTCACCAATCTGCCTACCTATTATTTGGGGGTGTACCTACCTACTATATTGGAACACAAGACTAGACTAAAGCTGGGTGTCCTATAGCGACCCTGGGATAATCTTACCATTTGAGACACAAAGAGGTCATTATTACTATTTGGAGCAATATGGATGGCGAGCATGTGTAGAGGTAGAAATTGGTAGGTAAGTGCTGGAGAAGTGAAAAGTCTAAGGACCCGTCTACATGGCAAGAATTTATAGATGTTTTTTGACACAGAAACAGATTTTCAAAACCATCAAATACTGACTGCAAAATGAAAACATTTGTACTAATAAAGCTATAAGTTTTTAAGAAGATGGCTAGCCTATAGAGTTATTGTAGGCGTTGTTTGACGGACACTGCAGAAGCAGAAACAGAAGGAAGACTGCAAAATGATCCCCGTAGATCTCAATTGGTCGGATTTCAAAAATGTCATTTTTGCAAAAAACTTGGCACATGTTCATTCTTCTGCCGGATTTCACTGATGAAAATGGCAGAAAATTTACTACTGAAGCCAATAGTACTGTTTAAAAACGGACTAGAAAGCTTTGTGTATGAATTTTGGCAGGGAAACTCAATTGTGCTCTATGACGCAAAAATTATTAAAAAATGTATTCCTAAATATGCGGCAAAACAAAAACAGAGTTAAAAATCCTCAGTTAAAATACTCATCAGACTAAGCGGTTTTCGAATTCAGAATCCCACGAGTAATTTGTCCATTGTCATGTGGACACAGCCTAAGAACGTAATGAGGTCAATTCTGCAGGTACAAGTTGTGGCTGGCGAAGTTGTAATGGCATTCTGAGTCAGATGAAGAAGAAAAGGGAAAGAGAACGACTGTCGTCAGAGAAGATGTCTCCTGTGAGTTCCTGGATGTCGGGGATTATTTTGCTTTTGTGTTGGATCAGTGCTGTGTTCACTGTCATGTGATGGCGACCCAAGCTGGTGTCTTACTACTATGTGGTCTCTATACAGAGGTATTGTAGGTTATATCTGCGCTTGAATAGTGGCAGGGTACTCTTGACCCTAATTGTAAAAGCGAGTGGACACCTGTTCCTGTGATTAGGGGTTTGACTTTTACTTTCTTGCTTGTGCTTATAGTGGTGTTTATTTTAGAAAGGTGGTGAGGTGTGAGACCAAGGAAAACTTCAAGGCGGATATTGATATTGTTGGGTGGTTGGGCTTGTGCAAGGGCTGCTTTTCGTTGTAAACTTATCCTGGAAAGAAAAAAACCTCATACAGCTTCATGGATAGTAAATTCAAAATGTTGTGACTCTCTGAATATTGTGAAAACCAAAAGGAGGAATGAATGGCCATAAAACATAACTTTTAATGTATAAAGAGTTATAAAATACGTACTAGTGCAGACACAAAAAACCTCAAAAATATGGTTACAAAAAAGTAAGACCATGCAAACACTTACCCTAAATACGATCCTATAGGACCTATAGGATAGTATTTAGGGTAAGTGTTTGCAGGGTCAGGCTCCTGCCAGGACCGCCCTTATTGGGGAGACTCGCATGTTTGATATTTAGGTTAGGCTTAATAGTTCCCTTTCCTAGGGCTTTATAGGGATATGTGTACACTCACTAGTCCCCCTGTCCCACATGTGTGCCTTCATTTGTTTGAGTGATTTTTTTCTTACTTTTTTGTAATCATATTTTTTGTTAGCTCTATATATACACTATACTTGTGGTTTTTTGGTCTTCAACTCTCTGAATATTGTAACATAATGATTTACGCGAGGAGACGCCTGTAAAAATAGGTGTGAAAAGTTGGAGGGTGTTCTGTAAAACGGGGCAGGAAACTAAGCGACAGTCCCATGTGGCAAAGTTCTAGCTATGCCACTGAATAAAGTTAGAGACTACAGACGGTGCAATCTTTCGCCTTGCTAAATAAATAGAGCAAGAGTCACATTTTGGTAATTATTATACTTTTTTTTTTATTATTCCATTGCTTGCGATGGCAATATTTGCAAAAGTGCGGGCACATTGAATAAGCTACTCAAGAGTAGATGCCAAAATATTGGTAGAGCATGTTGATAAAATGAGTACTCCCACAAAGATGGTTATGCTAAAATGCTGGAATTGTATGGACCTGACTACAAACAAAATTTTATGTGATAAAAACATATCCCTTAAGATGTTTATACATGTGAACAAAAACTTTTTTTTAAGCAAATTTCAAAGTCAGATGTTTTCTCTAGGTCAATAGGAACTTATGAAACTCAAATTTGGCACATTTTTAAAACAGAGCATGTTCTAGGTGAGCCTTTTTTAATGCATTTTACATAGCTTTCTCTTTATGAAAGAAAAAAAAACTATGTTATTAACTGCCTGAAAAAAACGGTATAAGAATCATAGCCTTTTTTCAAGGCAGAAAGAAATAGCACAAAGGAAAAGAGAAAAAAACAGTTTGTATGAAGGCAGCCTTAGTCTACATTCCCAAAATGAATATCAAACAGGGTTCCAGAAAGGAACATTAAGGATGAAACTTCTTTGAAGAATAGCTTTTTCATACAATTCTCAATGTAAGAAAATTATCCTACAGGGGTTTGTGACCAAAACAAACCCATTTTAAAGGCCACCTGCTAGGTCCTCCGGAAAATGTACCATGTAGCTGCTTCACTGAATCTGGTTCTGTTAGTAAGGAAATATATTAGATGTCCTGATGCAATTAAGTTAGTAAGTGTAAATAAACCCATAAAAAGACCACAACAAATTGCTGAGGGTCAAAATTAAAGGTACCTGTCAAGCGGTTTTAGGTCCCTATATTGCTACCATACTATTATACTGGGCAGTAACAGTATTCTAAAGATACCCCTGTATAATCTTTTAAATGCTGCATAATGTAGAAACTGAATTTGTAAGGCACGCAATATCTACATTTTTAGGAAAGAGCTAGGGGGACACAGTTAGGGGGACATGTATGAAAACGGTCTTGGTCTAAGACTTTCTTTGTTGTCCATAGCAACCAATAAGAGTGCCCCTATAATTTTTCCAGAGTACTATATTAAATGAAAGGGGTGCTCTGATTGGTTGCTATGGGCAACAAGAAAAGTCTTAGACCAAGTCAGTTTTCATACATGTGGCCCTTAGTGTCCAAATATATATGGACCCGAGTCATTTGAGGGTATCCACATTAAAAATGGATGAAGAGTTTAGGAGTTTCAGCTCCTTAACATGTGCCACCCTGTTTTTAAAGGGACCATAAGTAATTGGACAATTGACTTAAAGGTTCTTTCATGGGCAGGTGTAGGCAATTCCTTCGTTATGTCCTTCTCAAGCAGATAAAAGGCCTAGAGTTGATTTGAGGTGTGGTGCTTACATTTGAAAGATTTAGCTGTGAAGAAAACATGCTGTCAAAAGAGCTCTCCATGCAGGTGAAACAAGACATCCATAAGTTGCAAGAACAGAAAAGAACCCATGCGAGAAATTGCTACAATATTAGGAGTGGCAATATCTACAGTTTAGAACATCCTGAGAAAGAAAGCACTGGTGAACTCATCAATGCAAAAAGACCTGGACGCCCATGAAAGACAACAGTGGTAGAAGATCACAGAATAATTTCCATGGTGAAGAGAAACCCCTTCACATCCGCCAACCAAGAGAACAACACTCTCTAGGATGTAAACAAATCAATATCCAAACCTACCATAAAGAGAAGACTGATGAAAGTAAATACGGAGGGTTCACTGCACGGTGCAAGCCATTCATAAGCCTCAAGAATAAAAAGGCTAGATTGGACTTTGCTAAAAAAACATCTAAGAAGGAAGAACATTGTTTGGACAGATGAAACCAATATCAACCTCTACCAGAATGCTGGAATTAAAAAAGTATGGTGAAGGCATGGTACAGCTCTTGATCCAAGGCATACCACATCATCTGCAAAACACGGCAGAGACCGTGTGATGGATTGAGAATGCATGGCTGCCAGTGGTATTGTGTCACTAGTGTTTACTGAGGATGTGACACAGGACAGAAGCAGCCGGGTGAACTCTAATGTATTCAGAGACATACTGTGTGCTCAAATCCAGGCAAATGCAGCCAAACTGATTGGTTGGCGTTTCATAATACAGATGGACAGTGACCCAAAACATAAAGCTAAAGCAACCCAGCAGTTTATTAAAGCAAGGAAATGGAATATTCTTGAATGGCCAAGTCAATCACCTGATCTCATCCCAATTGAGGATGCATTTCACTTGGTAAAGACTAAACTTCAGATAGAAAGGCCACAAACAAACAGCAACTGAAAAATGCTGCAGTAAAGGCCTGGCAGAGCATTTAAAAGGAAGAAACACAGCATCTGGTGATGACTATAAGTTCAAGACTTCAGGCAGTCATTGCCAACAAAGGGTTTTTAACCCATTTTATTTACAGTTACTCAATTTGTTTGATTACTTTTAAGCCCTTGGAATCAAGGGATTTGTCACGGATGTAGGTGGATTCACTGAACCACCTTAAGAGATGGTATAAGCCAGGAAGTGGAGTTTAAGTAGCCCCCGGTATACATCCAGGTCGCTACCCCTGACGTCACTTGCTTGCGATGGCAGCCGAGATGCAGCGGGATACAGAATTGTTAGACAAAGGCGTAGTCGGGGACAGGCGATAAGGTCAGGGCAAGCAACGATAGCAATGAATAACTGGCACACACAGAGGCAAAAACTCTCTCCCAGCACACTAAGGAACACCAATACTCTGGCAGAGAGTGTAGGAGGAGTTAAGATGATAAAGGGTCAGCGTCCAGCAATTAGACAATTACTGGCGCACTGGCCCTTTAAATTTAGAAGAGTGGGTGAGTGCACGCCGACATTCAGCAGCACGGGGATGGGAAGCAGGAGCGCAGCTGGGTAAGTATGAGGTTGGGCAGAGCAGCGCAGAATGGGAACGGCCACTGTCCGGAGCGGGGGTCGTGGCACGCTCCATGACAGGATTGTTTAAAAAATACTTTAGTTTCTCACATTTGTATGCAATAATTGTGTTCAACCCACTGAATTAAAGCTGAAAGTCGAACTTCAACTAAATCTGAATTGTTTTGATCAAAATTCATTGTGGCAATCTACAGAACCAAAATTAGGAAAATGTTGTCTCTGTCCAAATATTTATGGACCTGACTGTAGCTTGATGCTGAATAGTCTTGTTCCTAAACACACCCTTCCTGGCTTGACTGGCGTCCCACTAGCCATAAAGCATCAACATGAGCCAGCTGTGGTAGTTCCTCTGGGTAGTCAGTCAAACTATGCCTAGATGACTCTTCACCAGCAATTTATAGGAGACGTTTGTTACACGTTCAGTTTCTAGATTATGCAATATTGGAAAAATTGCGGAGGAGCATCCTAAGAACTCTATTATTGTCCAAATAATAACACGGTGGAATATCTAGGCACCTAAAAACTTGTGATGGGTTCCATTAAAGTGCAAGCCAAAAGCTTGTCTTCACAGCAAGAAAATTGCTTGTACAGCATTCGCTTGTTAAAAAATGCAATTACTTAATGAATTCCATCAAACATTCTAAACATTCTTGCCCAGGAAAAATAGGACACACGTGTTTCGAGTAACTTGTGTTTAGTAATATCTCCGAGCTATGAGTTCATAACCGATTGCTCGAAACATGTAAGCAGTGTGTCCTATCTTTCCTGGCCATGAATGTTTATAATCTTTGATAAAAACTGTAATTATGATATGAATTCTAAGAAGCCAGTTCTGGACCAGCGTTTTACTTGCTGTGAAATCGAGTATTTTGCCTTATGGTCTACAGCTGGTGTGTGCACAAGCTTTCTGCCCAGGAGAGAAGAGGTTATTGAATTTTTATATGGAGTAAGTGGTATCTAATTTATTCCCTTTTTCCTGCAAGCCTATAGCTTGCCATCCCAGTTCCACTTATTGTACCTTGAAGTGTGCATATGGGCAGCCCAGCTATTCGCTTACATCACAATTTTAGTTTATAAAATGCCATTTACTTTCTTCATGCTTTCTGAACGTATGTAGAGTGTATGAAGAAACAATCTGTTTTAAATGGTAAAAACAACAAGAATGTAGATGAAATTGCAGATAAAAATGGCAGCTATAGGTTGGCCGCCTATTACTAAAATGTTGTCTATTACTGATCTTCCATAAGTTAAATAATGAAAGAAGAGGATATTATATTTCTACCCTAGATTAGTCATAGAATCGCATGTCTTTCAGAAAATGAACAACATTTTACTTTGGTGTTTCATCATCCCCTCAAGACTACTTTGGAATTTACAGTGCTTGTCAATCAACTGCTACTGTTCATTTAGAGTCAATTGGCCCAGCCTATGGTGACAATACAAAAATTACACCTAATTATGCCTCTCCTCTTAACAGCATCATGATGACAAGAAGACGGGGGAGGGTAGAAAAAAGGTGGGCAGTATGTGACTGTAAAAAAAGGGCATGTCCAAAATGGAAAAACTCTGTCACAGCATGTTTATGAAGGGAAGCAACACAACACATTCTCTGCCTTACAAGAGAATCATTGTAAATCCTCACTGGACACATTTGTGCAGAAAATCTTCCTTAAATCACTTTGTACCATTTGGTTATTTGGTAAGTTACAATTAAATCAAAATAGTGTGCAACCTGCTGCATCTTAAAAGGCAGCACTGACAGATATGAAAGCAAAAGTATCTGACCTTTTTAACTGTACAAAAGTGCATACTGTACTGTGCAACAGTTTGAGGCAGGTGTGGAAAATGTTGCCATCAAAGATGCATCTGATTGGCTCCAAATATATTCTGCAGCAAGACAATGACCCCAAACACCGAGCCAATGTCATCACGAACGCTCGTCAGAGTAAACATAACCTGGAAATGATGATCTGCCCTGAAAGAGCCCCGAAATCAACATCATCCAGTCTGTCTGCACTACATAAAGAGACAAAAGGATCTGAGCAAGCCTACAGTCACAGAAGATATGTGCTAACTTCTCCAAGATGTTTGGAACAACCTCCCTCCCGAGTTCCTTCACTAACTGTGTGCAGGAGTACCTCAAAGAACTGAAGCTGTTTTGTGGGAAAAGGGCAGTCACACCAAATACTGATTCAAATTTTTTTTTGGTCATTTACCTTTTGTTAATTGATAAAAAAAAAAAAAACTATTAACACTTCTATTTTTGAAAGCATTCTTACTTTGGAGCATATATTCTCCACACCTGCCTAAAACTTGTAGGTATCAACCTGTCAACCACTGTACAGCTGTAACCATGAATACAATAAGGGTATGGTCAAACGGCCTATTTCGGGCGCATATTGTTGTTTATTTTGCGGCGTACTGCGCTTAATACGCAGGGAAACGCGCTCAATAATTACGGTAATACACAGCTCTCATAGAGAACTATGGGTTACACCTCCTCTCCCCGCTCGTACAATACGATCATATTGTACGCACAGGGAGATAAGTGACATGTCATTTATTCGCGGCGAATACATGCCGCAAATGATGCATGTTTATGGGGCTGGCAGGCTGTCGGCCCCCCACGCTGCAGGAGTACACGCTGATAAGCACGAGCTCCCGAAAACACACAATGTACTGCGGCGCGTACTGTACACGCCGCAGTACACCGTGTGAACATACCCTAACTGTCTATTAGATAAAGGTCTTTTAGACAACTATAGGCTGCTGTGAACCATTGCCAGTAGAACTATGTACTATGATGAATGTTAAATGTACATTTCAGCCTGGAATGTGTTGTTACATCCCATCAAAACTATAAACTCAATTCATTTCACAGCTTCTATTACAATAGTGTTTTATGTCTTGTCGCTTCTCAGCCTTTTGTCTAAGATCAAGTGTAATATCTGTTCTTATTAGTTCCTTGGCGGTGATGGAAAGCCGTTATAAGGGGCTGATGTGTGGACAGGTGCTTCACATGGGGGGATTTATTATGCATTATATATGTGGACTATTGGTGATCCGTTCCCAAGATCAAACCCACAAGGCCTTGAGGATAAATTTTCAAATGGTAGTATCCAGCATCTGTAGTTCAGTCCACAAAAATGATTACATTAAAAGTTGTAGCTTTATTGGATCATATTAAAAATTAAGGACCATTTTGTGCAAATAGCATTGTGATGGCTATATACATCGACGCGTTTCGTGCGACCGCCCCCTTAATCATGATGTGACATCAAGCAAAACATAACTTCATTTTATACACAATGCTGATAAAAGAACTAATTAAAATAATAAAACACAATGCAACTTATATATACACTACAAATTGTCCAATAAACTTCACATTGCATAATAAAAAAATGAATGAGGATGGAAAGGAGCGGACAAGGAAAGGGCAGGAGAAAAAAAAAAAAAAAGGGCTTGAGGGGATTTGGAAGCCTTAAGTGCAAAGTGCCCCAAGGGTGGTGACCCTGGAGTGCCAGAACTCACTAGGTGTGGGATCCCAAATGAGTGAAAGCACATTGTAAAGCAGTTTAATTTTTGATTTTCCAACTGAGCAAACACCACTATTCCTTGCCCTTTTGGCCCGGCAATGTAAGGAATTTTTATAATTCCGGCAGATATCCAGGCAGTATTCACTGTGCTCACCCATATTTATTTATTTTCATGTCATTGAGTGTTCTTTTTGTCACGTTTTCTGTGTTAAGGATCGATTGATGTGGTACCCTTTTGGGACAATTCTTAGGTCTAGGGGAACAGTGTGTGGCCATTTGATTCCTTTCTCCACTGCAACCCCACGCTACCTAGTTGGCTCCTTATTTGATGTTTGGGCTCATCCCCCAGACTGATGCCAGGAGCAAGTTTGAGTCTTCCTGCACTTCAGCAAAGGAGAACATTTTCCTTGTAACCTCTTAAAGGTACTTTTGGCTATTAGGTTTAGCGGGGGCCTCTTTTAAGAGTGGGTCTGTGATAAATCGCATCCTTATGCACTTTCTTGTGTGGCACTGTTGCAATTTTTTATGCATCTGGGTGAAGAGCACGTTCTTAAAAAAAAAAAAAAAAAGTACTGTATGTCGTGCCTTTCAGTAATAGAAATATATGATATTTCCTTAGAAATGTAAAATATGTTTGCATACAAAGTAACCACATGGAATTTTTTGAATGCTGTACTTAACATTAGCTATTTTTTTTTTTTTAGATTCAACTTACAGTTGTCCTATTTGTCTCTGCTGCCAAGATTTGACAAGCAAGAGATGAAGTGGCCATATATTTTTTGTGATTGTCAAGGCTCTCACTGTACAGGGCGGTTTTCATAGTTGAGTTAAGTTTTTTTTTTCTCTATTTAAACCCCTCTCTGACTGCCAGTATAATTTGTTTTTCTATAAGAATATAAAAACCCTTTAAATTACAGACCAAGTGTAACGGGTACGGTGGATTCGCTGGACCCCCGCAAGCGATGATACCTAAGCCACGCCAGGGAACGGAATCTAAGTAGCCCCCGGTTTTCACCAGAGCCCGCCGCAAAGCGGGATGGACTTTTGCTGCGAGCGTGAGACTACCGGGTCGTTACCCCTGACGACTTGCTTGCGGAGGCGGCCGGGGACGCGTGTACAAAATCGTAATCCAGAGGCGAAGTCGGGGACAGGCAGAAGGTCAGGGCAGGCAGCAGAGGTTCGTGGTCAGAGGCGGGCGGAAGGTCAGGGCAGGCGGCAAGCAGGCAAGGTCTGATAACGTGGGGGACGGACTGGTACACGGGTAAGCAATACGGACACTAAGGCACACCAAACACTCTCTAAGCACACCAACGGACTGGCGGGAAGTGCAGGGGCGTACCGCTAAAATAGAACCAGCGCCTGATAATTGACCAAATTATCGGGGGGCGGGCCCTTTAATCTAGAAAAGGGCCGGCGCGCGCAGGGCGCCTAAAGCACGGGGCACGCGCCCGGCGGCTGGACAAGGCGGGGACAGCGTTCACCGGAGCGCGGACGGTAAGGGGAGCGGCGCTGGGGCCGGGACAGGACGGGTGGTCGCGGGCAGCTGCAGCCGCCGCACCGGAGCCCTGCCGGCCCGGGGGGCAGCAGACCCCGCGACCCCCGTGACAGTACTCTCCCCCCCCCTTAGGTCTCCCCCTCCTTTTTTGAAACCTAGAGAAAGGTCGGGGGACAGGTTGGCCTCAGGTTCCCGGGGACCGCTCCTCCGGCCCGAACCCCTTCCAGTCAATGAGAAAGAACCGCTTCCCCTCACTGTCTTCTGCGCCAGCACCTCCTTGACCTCATAGATGTTATCAGAGTTGGCCACCGGAGAAGGCGAGACAGATCTACGGAGAAAGCGATTCAGCACCACAGGTTTGAGGACGAGACATGGAAGGCGTTCGGGACACGCAGAGTGGGAGGCAAGCGGAGCTTGTAGGATACCGGTTAAGCTGCCCGGAGTACTACAAACGGACCCAAAAACTAGGCCCCAACTTGTAGCTGGGCACTTTGAAGCGGATGTATTTTGCCGAAGCCAAACCCTATCCCCCGGGCTTAAATACGGGAGGGGGTCTCCGGTGCCTATCGGCCCTGAAGTTTAGTGCGGAGGAGGCCCGTAAAAGGGCCTGCCCGAGTAACTTGCCAAGTGTCTTGATGTCCCGTACTTGGGCATCCACAGCGGGGATGTCACCCGAGGAGGCCAGAGGGAGAGGTGGGCGGGGATGCAGCCCAAACACAATAAAAAGGGGGAGGCTCCAGCGGATTCAGAATCAAAGGGAATTATGGAAAATTCCGCCCAGGGGAGGAGGTCAGACCATTATCCTGGCGAGCGGACACAAAATGTCGAGATAAGTACCTAAAATTTTGGGTTTGACACCTCTCCACCTGCCCTTTGGGTTTTGGGGATGATATGGGGAAAGGAGAAGTCCAACTGAATCTGCAAATTGACACACAGGGCCCGCCAGAATTTTGATACAAACTGGACCCCCCTATCAGAGACGATATGAAAACGGAGCCCATGTAGTCGAAAGATGTGGGAAGAAGTGCTGGCTAGCTGGGAAGCGGAGGGGAAACCCGGGCAGAGGAACAAAGTGGGCCATTTCGAAAATCTGTCGACTACTACCCAATGACTGTGTTACCTGAGGAGGCTTTGGGAGGTCAGTAACAAAATCCATCGCAATAATTTCGACCAAGGTCTTTCTGGCAACCGGAGAGGCGAAGCAGACCCGCGGGTCTGAGCCAGGGACCTTGTTACGGGCACAGGAGTCACAGGCCAGGACAAAGTCTCTAACCCTCCCCGAGGAAGATGGGCCACCAATAGTAACCGGGAGATTAGTTGCTGAAAACTTATGGACTCCAGGGTGCCCCGCGGTTCGCTTAGGCATGTCCCCACTTCAGGGTACGAGGCCGCATAGCAGGGCGTACATAGGACTTCCCGGGAGGCAGGTGTCGAAGGGCCACTGGAGGCCACCGTGAGGAGACGCTCGGGAAGAATTTATATGCTGCAGAGGCAGCTCCAGCCCCACCGTGTCAAGGATCTAGAGAGGGCGTCCTGCTCTTATGTTCTTGCCAGCCGGTCGAAAATGAAGAAGAAAATTTAATCTGGCGAAAAAGAGTGACCAAACCCAGCTTGCGAGGATTCAGCCGTTGGGCAGACTGTAGGTAGAAGAAGAATTTTTGTGATCGGTATATATCGGTGGGGTTACAGGCTCCCTCCAGCAGGTGCCGCCATTCTTCCTGGGCCCAAAATTTTAATTGCCAGCAATTCCCGATCCCCCGATAGTATAGTTTTTTTTCGGCTGGGGAGAAGGTTCTGGAAAGAAGCCGCAAGTACGTGGTTTTCGTAGGGGGACTTCTGGAGGAGAACCCCCTCCTGCACCCCACCGAGGAGGCTCTACCTCGAGGATAAAGGGGCGTTGTGGGTCCGGGCGAGACAGCACTGGGGCAGAAACGAATTGCTGATTTGAGGCGATCAAACGCTTCTTGAGCCTCAGGTGGCCATGATTTGGGTTGGCATTTTTCTTTGTGAGGGCCACCAGCGGGCGCCACGACGTGGGGAAATGAGGAATGAATTGTCTGTAATAGTTTGGGGAAACCCAAAAATCGTTGGATGGAGCGGAGACCCCCCAGGGCAGGCCATTGTAGGACCGCAGACCCAAATTTGAAGGGTCCATTTGGAGACCTTGATCCAAACTATGTAACCCAGAAGGGCAACGAGGTGGGGTTCGAAGAGGCATTTCTCTAGTTAGCGTATAGCCGGTGGCACGAGACGTCTGAGTACCTGGCGGACGTGGAGGCGGTGATCTTCCAGGTCAGGGAGAAGATTAAGATATCGTCCAAGATAGACAATCACGCAAACGTAAAGGAGGTCTCGGGAAGATTTCATTAACAAAATTCCGGAACACCGCTGGAGCTTTGCAGAGGGCCAAATGGCATGACGAGGTATTCAAAATGGCCATCCTGGTATTAAAGGCTGTTTTCCACCTCGTCGCCTTCACGAATACGAATCAGTTATATGCCCCTCGTAGGTCCAACTTGGAAAAAAGCTTCGCACTACCGCGCAAGCGATCGAACAGTTCCAAGATCAGCGGGAAAGGGGGTATCGATTCTTGATAGTAATTTTTAATTAAGTCCCCGGTAATCGATATATGGTCGGAGAGAACCATCTTTCTTTTCTACAAAGAAGAATCCAGCCCCCTGCGGGCGAGGAGGACTTACGGATGAATCCCTTCCGGAGGTTCTCTTGGATATATTCGACATAGACTTAGTCTCCCGGGAAAAAAAGAGGGTAGACTCTTTCCTCGGGGAGGAGTTGTCCCAGAAGCAGGTCAATGGGGCAATCAAATGGCCGGTGCGGAGGTAGAGTTTTCGGCCTGTTTTCAGAAAAAACAAACGGCCAAGTCCTGATACGGGCGGGAAAGACCCGACAGAGGTTTTGAAGAGTTTACAGGAGCGGACCGAAGGGCAGAACGGAGAACCGGAAAGCAGCACGAAATGGCCCCACAGGACCCCAACGGATAATTTCGCCCGTGTTCCAGTCCAGGTCGGGGCATGCGTTGCAATCATGGAAGGCCCAGGAGAATCTCAGAGGCAGAGCGAGGGAGGACCAGCATGCTTCAGAGTTTCCTTGTGTAGAGCGCCAATCTGTAGAGAGAGAGGCGCCGTGCAGAACCGAATCACATCCCTTAGGCATTCGCCACTAACAAGGAGAGACGTACATGGGTTTCTGCAAAGGGTCACCGGGAGACGATACTTGGAGACCAGAGCCTGGCTGATAAAGTTCCCTGCGGACCCCGAATCAAGGAAGGCGGTGGCCTGGAAGGTGCTGTCCGGTGAAATTCCCCGACTAAAGGGAATGGTCAGACGGAGAGATGCTGCACAGACACCTAGGGACGCACTCCTGCGAACCCTAATGTGCGCAAGTTCCCCGGACGCACCGGGCAGTCCCCAATAAAGTGCCAGAACCGCCACAGTAGAAAGCATAACTGCCTCAGGCGACGCTGCGAGTATTCTTCCCTGGGGCAGGTGGCTTTCTCGATTCGTACGGATACATCCTCCGGAACCCTTAAAGGCAGAGGGAGTGGAGAACATTGGAAGACGGGACCAAGGTGTAGCCGGCGTGAGCGGGCGACCCCCTGTTGAAAGACGGAGCTCCTGTTGTCTTTCCGCAAACCGAATTCTATTCGAGAGGCCAACTGAATCAGTTTTATCCCCGAGTAGACGGAAGATCCCGACCAGCGAGCTCATCCTTAATATGGCCCGAGAGGCCTTTCCAGAAGGTTGCCACCAGGGCCTCATTATTCCACTTCAGTTCAGAGCAAGGTGCGGAACTGCACGAGTAGTGACCCACAGTGGAGTCGCCCTGACGGAGATGGAGCAAAGCCGCCGCCACGGAGGAGGCATGGCCAGGTTCCTCAAAGACGGTGCGGAACCCTTGGAGGAAGGTTTGTAGATTCGCCATCTGTGGATCACCTCGGTCCCATAACGGAGTGGCCCAGGCCAAGGCTTCCCCCGACAAGAGGCTAATAACAAAGGCCACCTTAGCCCCGTCGGTGGGGAAGTGGTGCCCCAAAATCACCCGGGGGCAGGTGCACTGACAGATGAAGCCACGGCATTTCCTGGGATCTCCATCAAAGCGTGACGGAAGCGGCAGCTGCAGAGAAGGGCCAGGTACGGAGCAACTGGTGCCCGGGGCAGCGCCCGTCGCAGGCGTGGTAGGCGAGCTGCAAGGTTCTGCATCATGGCGGTGAGCTGGTCAATACGCTGGCACTGCTGGACGACAGCCGTAGAGACATCACGAAGTACAGGTAAGGGTACCCCGCCGGAATTCCATGGCCATCCGTACTGTAAAATGGTACGGTGGGTTCGCTGGACCCCCCCAAGCGATGATACCTAAGCCAAACCCCGGGAACGGAATCTAAGTAGCCCCCGGTTTTTTCACCAGAGCCCGCCGCAAAGCGGGATGGACTTGCTGCGGCGTGAGACTACCAGGTCGTTACCCCTGACGTGACTTGCTTGCGGAGGCGGCCGGGGTCCTGCGTGGTAACAAAAACGTAATCCAGAGGCCGAAGTCGGGGACAGGCAGAAGGTCAGGGCAGGCAGCAAGGTTCGTGGTCAGAGGGGGGCGGAAGGGCAGGGCAGGCGGCAAGCAGGGAAGGTCTGGAAACGTGGCGGACGGACTGGTACACGGGTAAGCAATACGGACACTAAGGCACACCAAACACTCTCTAAGCACACCAACGGACCCGGCAGGAAGTGCAGGGGGCGTACCGCTAAAAATAGAACCAGCGCCTGATAATTGACCAATTATCGGGGCGCTGGCCCTTTAAATCTAAAAGAAGCCGGCGCGCGCGCGCCTAAAGCACCCGGGCACGCGCCCGGCGGCTGGGGCAAAGGCGGGGATAGCGTCACCGGAGCGCGGACGGGTAAGGGGGGCGGCGCTGGGCCCGGGACAGGAGCGGGGTGGTCGCGGGCAGCTGCAGCCGCCGCACCGGAGCCCCCGCGGCCGGCGGGGGGGCAGCAGAGCCCGTGACCCCCGTGACACCAAGGACTTGATGTACACTATGTGTAAATAGCACAATGCAATTAAAGACTCAAAAGGTACAGTTAAATAAATTAAAATAATACTTTGGTGCCTAACATTAGAATCTCCTCAATATTTTTACTACACAATGCTCTTTACCAGGACATTAAATCCTGAAACCACACTTTTTACAAACCGTCTGAAAACCGACAAACAATGCCCCCCATAAATTAAAAGAAAAT